>CATQJA010002631.1:0-222500 GCA_958295435.1 Mesorhabditis spiculigera
ATCCTGCTTTCCAGCATTAATTCTTCAGCCAGTAATTATACCTGGTTTTTCAAAAGGTACTGCACATAACCAGTATCCTTCTCCCGACGTCCTCTGAGCAGGCCGATGCGTTTGCAAATCGTGCGGGCCCTCCTCGTCGAGCTATGAAGTTACCGGTTTTGTAGTTTTTTTCTCGCCTACCGTGTCTTCCGGCCCGGGGACCGAGTGAATAGGGTACGGCATCCAGTTGACTGGCCAACCCTAAATTTCGTGTTGCCACCCTTCCTTTAATAAAAAAAAAACGTTATTATAGCTTTTTTTTACATCAATCTGCGGATGCAGCGTGCTTCCGCTGTAAAAAGCGGCCAAATTCGACGCGGCCGACTGAATGCATCTGGGCGTATCAGCAGATCGAGCGTACAACTGAAAATTTGAGCCAAAATTGAGGGAGACATTGTATGAGCAAACCTCTGTCGGATCATAGGTGGCATTGATAAACTTCAAAGTATCAATGTACCGCTTCTTCAGCCGTTGCCCTTGCAAGAATTGCTGTTGCATCCCAGTCTAAATAAATGTTGATGCTCTGTGTAGAAAAAACCGTGGTCAACGTTCCACCCGGAAGCCCCCATTTATCCACGTTAGGGTCGCCTTTATAGGTGTAAATCGGCGTTCGGTCTCCATGCCGGTATAACTAAACATTTTGCTGGAAATAATGGGTTTTTTGAATACCAAATTGACTTGGATAAGCTCGTCGGCAAGCCCGACCGCCAAAAAGGCCCACAGCACGAGGAGCCGCCCCATACCAGGCCGCAGAAGCTAATGACCGGGAAGCCGTCGGGTTTTCTTATCTCCGAAGGCGATTCCGGCATCACCGGTCTCTGCGTTCTGGTCGGCAGCAAAAACCAGGCTGACTTCAGGTGGCAAAGAAGAGAGTTGGTTTCATCATCCCCATCCAAAACGCTTTACAAAACGGGAAAAATAATGAAGCGAGCGTGAAACGTAGAAAAAGCATTTCTAATTATTTTAATCAGGAATTTTTAAAATTTTAAAATTTTTAATTATTTCACAAAAATCAATATTTAGGCTTTTCCGCTACGCTCCGCTGTACGCCGGGTCCCGCAGCGTCGGCCTCGCCCCGCGGAGCGAAACGTTCTCTCTTCTGGTTTTTCAGCAAAACCTCCATCCGACCATCCATCCTACCAGCATGCAGTCGAGCGACCGTTTTGACGTGAACAAGACACTCGACGAGATAACGAGACGAGATAGGGCTTTGAAGTATGTCATATTTCTTGTTGCCAACCATTTGCCAAACTTTACCATTTCCCGATGTAACTTGTTTTTAGGCGTCAACGCTCAGGCGGTCGTAGCAGTCGTGGTGGCATCGAGGGCCGTTGGGAGCACGACATGTACCACAGTCCTGGAACCAGTGCTTCTTCTTCGAAAACACGTTAGGATTTTGACGATCACTAGTAATTGCTTTTTAGGCGGCTCTGCCCGGAAGCTACAAATGTCGCCAACCAAATCGGGACGTGAACGCGCACGTGTCCTACTACACAACCTGTCGCGCTTTGTGACCCAAGACGACTTGGAGGAGCTCATCTCTCCCTATAATGGCAGTGCGGCCACCGTTCATTATGATCAGAATGGGACTCCGCTCGGAACGGCTGAGGTTTGCCACGAATCCTTCCTACAATTCCTAATTTAGTTTCACGCTAGTGCTGCAAAGGCCAACGAGTTCAGCGCGAAATACAAGAATACGGCTATTGATGGCAAGCCGATCCAGATAACAGTGGTCAGCGTGTTTTTTGTTGCTAATCCGCATATAGGTCCCGACGTCGCACACCTCCGGAACTATTCATGATCGAGTCAAGTTCGGATACCTACATTGGCTTCGAAGTTTGCTTTAGACTGCCACGTAAAGCGACCGGCGGCAAACTGCGTCGTTCCGTTACCGGGCGCATCAAGAAGCACTCCGCTTCACGTACGAATCGTTTCATGGATGAACATGACCACAGGGTTTGACTTACTCTACAGCTTTCATTTGTGTTTAGGAAACGTCACCGGAGCAAGCCAGTCCGAAGAAGCGGCGCAACGATGGTCGCGGTCCCAAGAAGCTGTCCCAAGAAGAACTTGACCGCCAGCTCGATGAGTATATGAAGGCCTCCTCAATGAAAATGGAATAGAAGCCAAGCTGTTTCTCCACACGTATTTGTTACTTTACAGAACACCGACATCTTACTCTAACCACGTTTTGTTTACAATTTCTGAATAAATGTTTGGCGTCTATCTAATCTGGTCACACGAAATGAACCAACGTTGTGGGCGGTGCCATGATACCTATCTGGGATACCACATCTCTTGTTGTTTCCTCCGGCGTCCTTGAGCGGCAGGCAGACCCATTGCACACTCAGCGCTGTATGAATGCTTGCTGGGGGTAATTGCCTCGAGGGGATCCTCACGTCCCCTATTGAGCATCGACACCTATTCACACATTCCCCGGTAGGAGCCTTATTTCTTTCTAGCCTATCGAAATCTTGTGCAAACCTTTTGCAGCTCTGTCGACTGTTTTCAACCGCTCGTGCTCAATTGGTGGCTGGGATGGGTTCGGGCGAATGACCTACTCTGTCACCACTCAACTCTGGAATCGTTATCGCCCGACGCGATCGAGCCCCATTTACGCCCCGGGAACCAATTACTCAGGTGTGCCCCAAAATGGTGGTGACAGTGCGGTGGCCCCTTGAAAAATGGGCGACCGGTTGGGGCGGGGTGACTGGCAGGAAGGCGGGGCAGCCCCAGGCTTGATTGATGATGAATCGACCCATTGCGCGATTTTGCACCAAGACATCCGGCTAATCCTGTTAGGGTCGTGAACCTACCCTTTTTGTCCTCCCTATTACTCATGGCACAATTCAATTTCCTTGCCTTTGCCTTAGCGGGGGATGCTGCAACTAAAACTCTTGTTAATCAGCCTCGTGTCTTCCTAGGGACAACCGGCTTGACCCAGTCAATCTCTTGCGACAAGCTGAGAGGCCCCCTTATAGCGGTTGTAATAGGTACCTGGCCATCCATCTTTCTAGCACGTTTCACGCTTCGATGCCTGTTCACACGGCTGGAAGCGATTCGTTCAAAACTAACATTGCGACAAGCGCCTTTTCCAAATTGTATCTTCGCACTCGCCACTTTGCTGTGACGAGGCTAATTACTCGATTTCATGCGGCTCGCGTGTCCTGGCTCCGAGCTTCAAACGCACAACTGGGCTTCTCTGTCCGCTTAAATCAATAGGGCGTGAACAATGCTCGTCGGCCGTCGCTGCTAGGCTGTTTGGTCCTGGTTGATATTTGCGTGCAGGTTTATACTTTTCGTCACCACAAGGCTCTGTACAAACCGAACTTTCGCTGTCCGTACTGCCTTTGCTAAAACGGCCCCCAAACCTTTCAATCGAAATTCTATTGTTTTTTAGCTTGCTACTTTAGCCTGTTGATCGATTTCGTCAGCTTCAATGATTCATCGTGCTCCCGAAAAGGCCGAGCCACCGTTAGGGTGGGTTGATATTTTGGCAATATGACTCATAGGTCCGTCCTCCATTCTTCCCGACGCTCTTCATATTTAGTTTGGAGAAGAATTGAAGCACATTGCTCTTGTTTGTGCTGCGCAGGCCCTGGTCTCGGGTTGCATTCGGCGGGATTCATTGGGGGTTGGGTACTTGAGAGGCGCCGCGACTGACACCACTCGATACAGTTCATCGATGCGGTCATTTCGTGCTCGGCCTTTCATTAATTTAGTTTTTCTAGTTCCTATCCGAAAGGGCACGTGGAGAACGAAAGCTACATGTGTTTGGCAATTATTGACGACCTCCAGCTGGCAAAGTAGCGCTGTTCCGGCCCCGCCCCGTTACTCTCACTCGACCGTCCCTAATGCCCTAATGCATCCGAAATGCGCAGCGGCCTGGTTTCGAGTTCACTTGTGTTGAATCGGGTCGGCTATTCTAACCGATATTTCATCACGAACGACTAACCATTTTCTTTAGCGCCCGTGCTGGTGTACGCCTTCATGATTTATGCGCTGTCCTCGGGGGCCCCCTCTTCGTTCTTGGCATGAAAGGGGCCCCCGCATGTCGTGGCCGGCTGGGCCGGATATTGAATTCTATCAGGCCCTCCTCCCCGGGGACAGCCCTGAAGAAAGTGATTTCAGGGAGCCGCCTGGCCTGGATGCATTTCTTTGTCGGGGTCAGTTAGTTGTTGCCAAATAGCTACCCTGTACTAATCGATCGTTGTTTGCGGAATCGGTATAATGATCGATGCTACTTTGAGCCGGCTCAAGGAGCTCGACCCTCAGCTATAAATTGAAGCCATCCTAGTATATAGAGCGTCCTATTCGATTTATGTCCTCATTTTTTGCCATTTTCTTACCGATAAAACTGATTGGAAGGTTGCGTGACTAATAGCCACTACCAGCGGCTTTATGGAAGCCCTACCAGCTGGTCTGGCGCAGATGCCTCTTCGGGAAGGTCGCTTCGTAACGATCCTCGCGGATGGATGCACATCTTTTAGTAAAAAGCCCCCATACACGTTCCCTTTATGACCCCTTGTTGCACCCTAGCGACCGTTTCGCGCATCGCCATTGATTCACCATGACAAACCTTTTCTTGATTGATGTTTTCTGATTCTCGTTTTTCTGTCTCAGATTTTACCCCTTTTTTAGAGACGACGATGTCTAGAAAATCGAGCGAAAGCAGCGAAGGAGACCCAAGCGCCCGTGCCGTCACAGTGTCAATTTTAAAGGATACCGGCACAAAGGTTGGTCATTCTGAAATTTCGTCAATAAGGCCACTTCTACGCGTTCTGAACTTCCGGTTCTACAACTGTGTTTTTAGGTCCAATTGATGCTCAAAGCCCAAGGATTGAAAAGGCGCAAGAGCTTTTTTGGCGACATCATCAAGATATTCAAGAAGGTGCGGATTTTTTCCTTTAAAAAATTCTATTTGAATTCTAGCCGTCGTCTCCCTCTCGTTTGTTGAGCAATGGAAAATTCACCAAATTTGATCTGAAGGACTATGGCCTCAACTTCGTTCTCGAGGTATTGCTATTTCAAGCTTTCAACTTCTTTTTGAAAGGTTCTTCTTGAAAGTTTTAACGCTCCTTGATTCAGGTGGAAACTATGAAGCGAAAGAAGAAAGGGAACGCGAACCGCACGGAAACTTTTGTATGTGAAGTCAAGCAATTCCCCACGCAGATCAACCCAGATAGCGCCGAATTCGAGGTTAGGCAACTTGATTATTGACGAAAGTTGTCGTTCTTTCAGATATTGGAACCGGCTTCTGGAGAATGCTTCATTTTGATGACGTTGATCAAAACGAGCGACTTGAATGTTAGCTGGAAGGAATTCCTCGATAGCAATGGTACCATAGATGTTACTCAAATCTAGGTGAGCCACATTTTCTAAGTTTTATCGTCTTTTTTTAGAATAACGTTACGAATTACACTACCGGCTCTCGGGTAACGCGCTGACGCAAATGTGATCCTCATCCCTGTTTCTATTGTCTCTTATTTTCCTCCAGTACCTCTTTCTCGCTCAATCTTAAATTTTTGCTATTTATCGTCGCACACCCTCCTGTGGTGATGGCGCTGCTGTTTTTTCTGTGTAGCCGGAGGAGCCGTCTCTTTCTCATGGCCCGTTCGCAAAAGTATCCCCCGGCTCTCGGCTTTAAATTGGCGTTTCCGAAAAATTGTGGGCTCTGCTGGGGGCACATCATCCCCGCGGGTTCTGACTCTAACCGCCCTCCCAGGTTCTTTTCATGCCAGCTGGCCCCTCCACCCTCCTACCAGCCGACTCTTTTCCCTCCACTCTCGTTCCCTGCGTCTCGTTGTTGGTTGGCTAGCCTCACCGGCCGGGGGAGACCGATTGGCCGGGGCCAAAATCAGAAAGAAAACATAACACGCCATTTCCTCCCCACTTGTCCTTCACCCTGTAGACGATCGTCTTGTCTTGTTATGTGTCTCTCTCACACCAAAATTTTCGCCTTCTCTCCTCTCCATCCCCCTTCGAATGCATAGCTCCACTATTTTCTCGCGATGTTGTTTCTTGGTTTTGTCGCTAATAAATAGCTCGCCATTGCCTTTGTCGTGCCGCGCCAAATGGTTATAGGGTCTGACGCTATTTTCGTGCGGGTTCAATGCCTTTGAAAAGATTTGTCGGCGAGATTTGCGGGGAGAAGGTGCCAGTGATCGGAAACGAGTTTGGGCGATTGATCGAGGGTGGGGCCGACCCTTCGGCAACGCTGCTTGGACTGGCGCTGATCTGTTTTTCCGGGAGGCTGAACTTTGTTTATGCGGTCCGCGCCGTGAGACGATGCCCTTTTCGACATAGACCGGGAATCAAATGCTGTAGAAGCTCTAGGATTTACCGACCCGTCACGGGGCTCGAGACGAGACTCCCTTATCGGCTGGATTTTATGGCGCATCTTTGACCTTTCTTTGATGGCTGCCTGACTGAAACCTTTTTCGTTCTACGTTTTACGTTAGATATCCCAATTAATTGCTGATTTTAGTAATGCGCACTGTGCTTCTATAAGAAGGGATGAACAGTCGCTGCGCACTCCGCCTTTTGCGGACATCACGGCTTCTTACAGCGGTCCCAACATGCTCCAAGAGCACTCGGCCTATCCCCTCGGAGGCATGAGATTTTTCATTTGAAAATAGTACTTTTTTTAGGGAAAGCCTTTTGGCCTTGTACTTGATATTGATGGCGTGCTGCTGCGCGGACGCGATGTCCTTCCTCGGGTACCAGACGCCTTCCGATTGCTCACCGATGCTAACGGCTCTTTTCAAATTCCCACGGTAGGTTTTTGCTTCCGAATTGGTGAACTTTTTCTTAGGTTTTCCTCACGAACGGTTCAAATTCACTACGGGCAGCCAAGGCGCAACGTCTTTCACAGAACTTAGGAATAGAGGGACTAGTTTTTCCATGATCCAGAAAAAATTTATGTTTTTAGATTCGGCCGCAACAAGTAGTTATGGCGCACAGCCCGCTTAGGATGTTTACGCAATTCCATGACAAGCACGTGCTCGTCGTCGGCCAGGGGCCTGTAAATACCATAGCTCAAAAGTAGGTGTTTCAGCCTTAGCTTAAAAAATTGGTTTCTAGCCTTGGGTTCAACAATGTAATAACCCTCGACGACCTGCGCGGTTTATTCCCCCACCTCGACTGCGTTGACTTCTCGAGGCGACGATTCGACGAGTTGAACTGGTCGCCACCAAAAAATTTCGCCCCAATCGATGGTTGGTTTTATGGTTTAAAATGTCTTGAGCCAGACTAAGTACTTTTCTGGCTTTTTACGGATATTTTGTTTTAGCTATCGTCCTTCTGGGCGAACCGCTGCACTGGGAATCGGCGTTACAATTCCTATTGGACGTGCTGATCACGGACGGCGATCCCGGTAATAGTCAGCTTTCTCTGGAATCAAAGCATGTTTTAGCCGGCCTCAAATACAAGCGTGGCAACGTCACCCATTCGAATCTGCCGCTGCTCGCCTGCAACGTCGACATGGTGTGGATGGCCGAGAAGGGCGTCAATTTGCCGAGGTTACTAATTTCTTGTATGTGTTGAACACACTTTTAGAATTGGTCACGGCAGCTTTTTGACCTGCCTGGAGGCGATGTACTCAAGATTAATGGGGAGGGACTTGAAATATACGGTATTTGATGAGATCCAAAGGCTGGTATTGCTAATTTCGTTCAGGCGGTGCTCGGCAAGCCAGCAGAAGTTTCCTACCTGCACGCCACGCATTGCCTTCAAGATATGGCTTTTGACATGAAGCGCCCGGCTCCGAAGACCATCTACGTTATTGGGTTTGTTTTACACGAATTTTTTGGAGGTCGATTTTTAGCGACAACCCGCTGTCGGACATCCTCGGCGCCAACCTGTACAATCGCTACCTGCAGCACGGCGGCCGGGCACGGTGAGCTGTTGATAACTGAAAGCACATGTCGAGACCTGTGCTACGTGGACACCTAATTACGCAGGGAGACTAGCAAGACGGTGATATTGGATTTTTGCGATGTGACTCCAATCGATATGGATTGAAATTTTGAGCAGCTCCTGTTTTTAAAAAATTGCTGAACGCTAGCGATCTGCTAAAAAACGTTTCGCAAACTTTACATATTGTCATTTGTTAAAAGCGTGGCTATGTTTGAAAAATAAGACTTGTTCGGAATTTGGACGCCTAGCGAATGAGCTTACTTCACATCACCAAACTCCAATATCCTCCTAAAAACGACTATTATAAGTCAAGTGACAGGCACAAACGTAAATAGGCGGCCACGTAGCACGTGCTTGACGTGCGCCTTAACCCCCTTAAGCCCCCGCATGCTCCTTGCATGAACGGCCACTGGCTGTGCGTAAGTTTCACGGGGTGACTAGCCTTTTCTTTTTACTTTTGTGAGACGTTGGGTGAGTCGTAGTAATAATTTGGCCCCGCGGTTTGTAACCCTGAACATCAGACCACCAGCACCGATCCCGATTCGACCGCTGTCGGCTGTCTCGTCGGTGGCCGAGGTGTACCACGCGCCACCGGCTGAGGATTCGAGTCCCGGGCCCGCCGGGGCTCATCATCCGCCGGCCGGTTCTTCGGCCCCGTTGGCTGGGGCGAATCCGCAGTATTCGTCGATGAGAGGGTTGGCCGGGATGGCAGTCCCACATCTCAGGTAGAGCGTCCGGTTGCTGGTTGTGCTGTCCTGTCGCTTTTTTGTAGAAGTGAGCCGATTTGGCGGCTTTGATGTTGTGCGGGCTCGTAAAATTGTCCCTCGTGGTCCATCCTTAGTTTGAGATCTAATCGTTGTCATGGTCCTAGGTATTATTTTTATCCTGGCTATCTAACTACTCGATCCAACTATTGCTCGATGTCAAAGGCCAACGGGTCAATCTGGAAGTGAGCTCCTTCTGATGGCTCATCGGCACTTTTCAACTTCAGAAGTCTCCGATGAATTACCTGTAAATTTTGTAAAACGGATTTTTCACCGTTTTGTTCGACATCACTAACGTGCTCGCTGCATGTCCCGGTCGATTTTCTAACTGTATGAACTTCGTGTGCGATCAGCTCTAAAAAAGTCCCTTGTTTTGGCCTCCTAATCTAACGTTTTTATGTGGCACCGCCTCGTTATCCCTCCTTTTTCAGATTCGACCACATCGAGCTCGCCAAACTGGAGGAGCAGTCACCGGACGACAAGCCCGTCGAGCATCGCGTCCGCGAGAATATCGAGCGATGTCTGAGCGTGCTAGTTGGTGCGTTTAATTTCCGGTTACGTTTAAACCCAGCTCTTTTAGAAACCGGCGTCTACCTGGAAGGCTGCAAGATCAACGGAACCGTCCTGCCAATCAGCAAGCTCGTTCAAGAATTGACCGATCAGGAGCGAACCGAGCTCGAGGTAAATTTAAAGTTTTTTAGTTGTTTCAATGTCTGGTGCTTCTCGTTTGACGGGGATTAGTTAAAAATTATAAAAACAAGATAGGCATTTATAAAACGTGATTTTTTTTAAGCAGTTTGCATACATTTTCGATCGGAAAAAGCTAGATTTTTTACCATCTTTTTGATATTTTTATAATTAAAGAGGGTGCACTATGTTAATAAAAATAGAAGATCCTTTACTACATCCATTTTCTAGATGCCCGGCTTCGTCGAGCCCGACCTCTTCGCCGCGGTCGAGATGATTCTCCAGCGCGAGCAGTGGAAGCGCCCTTAATTTACCGCCAACCGTGTTTTTGCATATTGTTTAGAATTGTGCACTTGGCTTTGCTTTACTTGCTACTTCAATCGGTGACCGCTATCTTCTGTGTCTTTTCCCTGGAATTATACACACACTCGGGCTTACAGAACCATCGGTGATTAATAAATGTTAGAAATTTGAATGCAAACGTTGGAATTCCGCACACATTTCATCGCCACACCCCGACCATTCTCATTTGCTACTCGCTTGTTAATTGGTATCGGCGGCTTTATTGAGGAGAAACTGTGGGTGATGTTTGAATTGGCTTGAGCTTGTTGAATTCGTTTTAGAAAATGGCGATCCAGTCTTACGTAAAAACCTACAAGAACGTGGCGTTGATCAAGTCGCATCGTGTGATCGGGCGAGCGTTCAAGAATCAGCGGTGAGGAGGAGCCATTTAGAATTTGGAACCCGAAAATCCAGGCTTGCCCTGCTCGTGAACACGTGCGGCAGCATCTGCACGCTCGGCGGCGGCGACATCCTGCAGCAGTTGATGCACAAGGAGTGGGTGCCCGGCGACCCGACGAAGCCGTGGGACCGGATGCGCACGGCGCGCATGGCATCGATTGGGCTGCTGCAGGGGCCGATGCTCTACTATCTGTACCGCTGGATGGACTTTAACGTCAAATATCGGTTGGTTAGATAGTGTTAGTTTTTTAAACAGCTCGCAAAACTTCTCCTAGCCGTTTGCCTTAATTTGGTAGAAGGACTCTAGGAGCTCCTCCTGAAAACCGCGCATTCTAGGGGTGGGCGCCTTTCGATCGTGCTGCAGAAGGTGTTCCTCGACACGGCCACCGCACCCATGTTTTCCGGGACGACGATCATCGGGGTAAAAAAAAGTGTATAAATTATAGTAAGCAAAACCTAGCTTGCAAGGGGGGACCATGACAGTTGCGCAACGACGTTTTAGTAACTCGAGGGAAACGACATTTGAGCAACAATGATTTCTTAGTGAACGCGGGAAAACGGGGGTTGCCCAAACGTCGTTTTGCCCCAGTTGCTCAAACGTCGTTGCGCAACTGTCATGGTCCCTTGCAAGGCTTTGCAATAACGTATTTCGCTTTAGACAGCCCTGCTGGAGGGGAAAACGCTACGCTCGGCGGTGAAGGAGTACTGCACCAAGTACCCGCAAATCTTCATCCTCGACCTGTGCACCTGGCCCCCGTTCCAGTTCATCAACTTTTGGTGGGTATTTATCAGGCAGCAACTAGCATTTTTGCTAAGTACAGCGTAAAATAACAAACATTGAATGAATAATACATCGTAATTAGCAATGTAACGTATCAGAGGTTTTTTTACAACCAAATTAGTGGTCTAGAATACAAATAATGCCCCAACCGCATGGCATTTGCTAATTGGATGATAAAGTTAAAGTGTTTAAACTGGCGTTTCGTATATAATTTTTTGATTTTCGCCGCAAAATGGCCAATTTCAGGTTCTTGCCGAACCAGTGGCGTGTGCTGTACACGAACGTCATCCAGGTGCGGGTCATTTAAAGTTGGCTGGAAACGATTGGAAAATTATGGTTTTTAAGGATTTACCAGTTAGAAACCATTGATCCTCCCCTTTTTTCAGTTATGCTACAACACGGTCATGTCGTACATCAAGCACCACGACGAGAAGCTCTTCAAATTTATCTGATCCTCGTTTTTGTGTGCGCGCCGATCGGCAAAATAAATTCATGTAGTTTTCTGTGTTTAACGATCGTTTTTATGCTTTATTACGATGGCACCATTTATTAAATTATTGACGCGTTGCCTAACCACGTGTATCGGCTCCTAGTTGGGTGGCAGGAATGGGGCGAGGTTGATCGGCTTCAGGTTTGTGCACGGCTCGGAGGCGGAGCTGAAAATCGGGGAAATTAAAAAGTTTTTTGGGTTTCGGATCCGAAAATTCGGAAAAGCCCTTACTTATAGACAAAGATATCCTTGGGGATCGTGGTGGTGGTGGGGGATCCCGCGCAGAAGATGTACCGCATGTCGTAGGCGCGCACGGCGGCGAGTTCCTCTAAAAACCGTGAGCTTAGCTTCGGAATATAAATAGAGGAACTGTTTCTAACTGTTTTTTACTATTCCTAAGCGTAAAACCTTTACAAACTGTTAGCGAAAAACATCAAAAATATCGATTCGTCGAGCAAAATGCCCGATTTTTGACCAAGATTTTGCCTAAAATTGTTCTAGAGGTTTTTTTTATTGTTTTCGCACTTCAAATATCATTTCATTTTGCTAATACTTGTAAAAATAGGTTACTAGGCATTTGGGAGTACAGGAAAAAAGCTATGAGCCCGCTTTTGCGCGTATTCTGTCTGCAGTGGAGTTTTAAAAAAATAGAGCTCTCAAAATATCAAAATAAATTGTTATAAACGATTACCCACCAGCTGTCAGCCCTCGGCTGTTCGGCACCTGGTTCTCATAGTAGAAGCGGTCGCCCTTCTTCAGGTTCTGGAACTGCAGCCCGATGATGTAGCCGGCGGTGGGGCCAAGCTGAAATTTTCAACTTAATTTTTAGAGCTAAAATTTTTTCTTATAGTGATGAATCAACATCAAGATCTCATTCTCAAAAGCACCTACCAGAGCTCCTGAAAGCGGCGTCTCCATCACGAGCCCGGCGTACAAATCGACGTCTCCGGGGTTGGCGTACGCCGTCTTCAGCAGGTTGATCTAAATATTGAGTTTATTCGCGGTTTAGAGGGAAAATAGAAGTGAGCAATTTTTCCGAAAATGACACCCACCTTGGCGGTGGTCATGGCGTCGGCGAAATCGTCGAAGGTGGTGGCCTTCTTGAGGCCGGCGAGCGCGCGGTACTGGTTGTACGGGCCGACGCCGAAGTCGCGAGCTCGCTGGATGTTCGTCGCCGGAAGGTCGATGCCGGAGCCCTGGAAAATGGGGATAAACATAAATCAATATAAAACTGGTAATATGGCAGTTCTGGTTTCTTAGCGGGGGGCAGCAAAAATCCCATTGTTAACATTTTTCTGTCGATATTTTGGGCCTCGGTATTTTGGCTGTCGGCATTTTGGCGTATCCCGATAACCGCTATTCACTCACCGACTTGTTGCGGATCTCGAACACGCGGTTCCGGATGTCGAACGAGAACTGGTTGTCGACGGCCATCTGCTGGGAGTACATCAGGCCTAGAGAGACAGTGGTCTACCTTCAAACCTTCTACCAACTGACCATGTCCAATCGACTCGTACTGCTGGGCAGTCTTGTTGTAGATGGGGTCCTGGTAGAAGATGTTCTCGCCGAGCATCACCGGCGTGCCGACCGTCACGTTCGTGTTGGACACGCGGGCAAAGTCCTGGAATCGGGGCGATATTTTCCGTCAAGCTCCAACTTACACTCCTGGCCTCCGAGTGGCCAAAGCGGAAGGCGTTCGTGCCGAACTCGGCCATCACCGACGGGTCGACGTTGATGTCATATCCGGTGAAGAAGCCGCTGGTCAGCGGGTTCAAGCCGTACTGAAAAATTGGAGGTTGAGCATGAAAGTAGGTGGCTACCTTGGTCATCAACGTGGTGCCGAGGATCTTGGGGAGGTAGAATTTGTAGACGAACTGCTGGTAGACGGCGATGATGATGCGGCGCGTCTCCTGGAAGATGCGCTCATCAGGCCAAGCGGGGCGAGCGGCAGTGATGTTGGCGGCGATCTGAACATGTAGGTGTAAAGAGGTGTCTTTCGTACTGTAGTTGGCGCTAGACACTGCTCGTTCTCACTCTCTTTCACGATCTCTCTCTCGCTCTCTCTCTCTCCCTCTCTCTCTCTCTCTCTCTCTGACAATACTACGGTACTCACCCGGTTGTGCTCCTGGATGAAGTACATGTGGGCGGGGTAGAGGCCAGGGTGCAGCGACGTCCTCAAGTCGCCGGACAACGTGCACGGGTAGGTGGGCTGCGAGTGGCAGTTCGGGTCCTGCAACGACAAGCTTAGTTCCATTTCTCAAACCCCAAACTGACCGCCGGATCGGTGGGGACCATCGTGTAGCCGTTGGTGTTCTGCGTCTTCAGCTGCCCCTTGGCGAACGTGCGCAGCTTGTTGTGGTCGCACATGTTGCTCCCGTAGACGATGGACAGGTCGAGGAAGTGGGTGTTCTACAAGGGCAGGGAAGGGGTTGAAAAAGGCCTTGGGTAAACCTGGTTGATCTGGATGCGGGGGCCGACTTTGGTTTGGCCGTTGAGGGCACGGGTGAACTTGAAGCAGGCCGTTTTGAAGTAGGGGTCGCCTGAAAAAGAGTATTACTGATCGCTCTATCACTCTTTCACATTCTCGTTCTCTCTTTCTCCCTATCTCTCTCGCTCTCTCGCTCTCTCTCGCTCTCGTTCTCTTCTCACCTCGTCCCTCTCTCACACATGTTTTCTCTCACTCTCACTCACTGACTATCTCACTCTCACTCTCGCTCTCTCTCGCTATCTCTCTCTCTTTCTCTCCCGTTCTCTCTCTCCCACCTGTCGGAACATCAACCGGCGCGCAATTCTTGTCCCTCATGTTCACATCGCAGATCGAGCAGTCCAGCGACGAACCATTAGTGCCTAAATTTAATGGTGAGTACAGTAACCGTACAGTACACTACGCTACTGTACGCTACAGTACGCTATTCTACCCAACCCCTCAAAACCAACCTGTCGATCCGGGCGTCAGCACGACGTCGTGGGCGATAATTTGGCCAAATTGCATGAGCATGTGCGAGTGACCGGCGGTGTCCACGGGGTACAGATCGGTCTGAAAGGTTGCGAATTTGGGAAAGGTTTTTAGCTAGTTTTCAAAACAGCCCGGGGACATTTTTGCCTTGTTTCCAGGTGGCGAATTGGTATGCATCCGCGCCCACCAATCCATAGGCGAGGGTTCAATCCCCGGCTGCGCAAAATTTTTCGTTTTTGGAGTAAAATGTTTTTTTTATGGATGACACTCACCTGCTGGAAGATCTTGTTCGAGATGACGCGGGCCGAGGGGAGAGCCTGGCCGGCGACCACGGATTTAGCGCGGATGGCGCCAATTCCTGGAAAAACGGTTTTAAAGGACGGTAGAAGTCAAAATTTGATAGTAACCCTAGTAAGTTGATAGTAAGTATTTCAGTAGTGTTTTTAGCAAAAGTAAGTTATATTTCAAGGGGGACAACGAAAACTTAGAATTTTGGTCGAAAAATCGCAATTTTTTGTATTTGTTAGTAAAAATCATTCTATTCAAATTACTAAAATTGGATGCTTCGAGACAATTAGGTCCCCCCGTTGATGCCAAAGAACCTACCGTCATCATACACCGGCTTGGCGAGCTTGGCGAACGGGTTCAGCGAGGCGCCATTCTTCGCGAACTGCAGGTTGTTGCAGTCGCCGGTGATGCGGCGGTATGGCTCGCTAAAAGATTGAAATAATAGGGCACACGGAAAAGAAGTAGAAAAATTTTTTCGAGTAGTATCGACTGGCAAAATCAATGGTTCTAGATGCAGAATTTTATTATTCCAAAAAACTCGGGTTTTCCTGCTCACTTTGGCTGGCAGGGGGTGTTCTGGCGGCAGGCCGAGTCGGAGCCGGTTGGTCCACTGAAATTGAGGGTTTTTTGCTTTCACCATTCTTTAAAATTTTCTGTAGCACGCGCTGCGGGTTTGAGAGTTTTTTACAACAAAAGATGAAATTTAAATTTTAAGGTCTAGAAAGCCCATTATTAAAATATTGTTTTTCTCGAAACGTTTTCAAAATGTCAAAAAAATATCGAAAATCCATTTTCCTGTAATCCATTAATTACGGGTTGCTTTCAAAATCTCAAGATTTGGAATGTCGAAATTCATCATGCCGAAATTTACATAAGCAATTTTCCGGGAAAACCCCCGACCTAGGCAAAAATGCCGACATATAAAAATTTTCGAACATTCTGAAATTTCGACAATATGAGAGCAAATAGCAGAAATAACTCACTCAACATATCGCTTCGATCGGACCGTCGAGCCCTGGACTGCGACGAAAATCGCCTCGGTGTCGAGGTTCGCGTCCGAAATTGAGGTCAGAATCTGAACGAGTGTTAGTTAACTTTGTTTAGGTTTTATTATAGGGGATCGGCTTGTAAATTCGCTTTACCAATTTATGTGTATGTATTAAATAAAGTGTCAATAAGTCCCAAAAACTCACATCAATTCCGCACTGGGCGACGAGGAGCTCGGTAGCGCGCTGCATCGTGTCTCCTTGGGTTTGCTTGGCCTGAGCATCGGGGTCAGCTTTTTGTGAGGAGACGACATCGCCTAGAAGTACAGTTGGAGTACGTCACTTCATCAACAAATTTCAGAGTTTTATTGAATCCGATTATGGCATTAAATTGGGCGATCATTATAAAAGGCCTTCGCAAAGACATCCAGAAATTGGGACCGATTTCGGCATGAATATCACGGCTTGCGAGCCCCTTCAACATCGATAACTTACTGGTAATCAGCTGATTTTGCTGGGCAAGGATAATCTGGGCGAACGCCTCCTTCATGGCGGCGGTGACGGTTGTCTGGAGGTCCGAGCATGACTTCGCCGTCGTCTGCGCGCTGCTAAAAATAAATGATATGAGGAGCCAGAGGTTATTTCTTTCTCTGTCTCTGTCTCTTTCTCTCTTTCTCTCTTTCTCTCTCTCTCTCTCTCTCTCTCTCTCTGGCTGTCTGTCATTAGCTCGGCCCGGCAGGCAAGCAGAGATTCTTTGAGAATCCATCGCAGTAACAGGCTAGCAGGACCCTTAGGAAATTTAGAATCTAGGGCAGGCTAGCAGCGATTCTTTGAAGACTTAGACCGAAAAAGAAAACAGCGGAGATTATTGAGGAATTCGCAACAACTCCCGAGGTACGGTAATAAAAACCGAACCTGACGGCGACGAGGGCCCAGCAGAAGAGGTGGACGGGATGCATGGCGAGACCCCGGAGAAAGAGTATCCTCCCCCACCCACAGTCCACTTTTATACTATCCCCTGCTGCCCACACACCCGTCATTTCGACCGCCCGTCCGGCCAAAACCGTTTTCCGGCCGCTACAACTTCCACACCGGCCGGCTGAGCAAATTCGGGCAGGTCGACTCGTGGTGGCGGGCCCAAGATATGTCAGTGGGGTCGGATGGGGTGGGTGGCACTGGCCAATTTTTGCAGGAGGATGAAATGGTCTGACTAAGAGAGTCTGATCTAGCGTAGGCTTAGCTTAGGCTTAGGCCGGGCTTGGGCTTGGCTTCGGGTCGGGTTTAACTTTAGGCTTCGGCTTAGGCTTTGACTTAACTTCTGCTTAGTTTAAGCTAGAGGCTTAGCCGTAACGTAGCTTAACTTAGCTAAGTCGTATTCTGTCTTAGGTTACGCTTAGGCTTTGACGTAGGCTTAGGACTCGTCTTAGCTTACGTTTGCACAGGCTTGGGTTTTGTCTAGGCTCGGCCTCGCTTGAACTTAGATTACGATTCGGCTTCGCTTGAGATTGGTTTTGACTTGGGCTTCACAGGCTTAGCCTTAGCTTGAATAAGTTAAGGTTAAGGCTTGGGCCTAGACTTGGATGTTGTTCAGGTCACGCCTAGCCTATTCGCTTTGTCTGAAAAATCGCCAAGTCGCCGATTGTCCTGACGAGGCTTAAGCCCAAGCTAAGCCCATCTAAAAACAGCCTAAGCTTAAGCCCAAGCTAGGCCAAACTAGACCGTACCTAAATCCCGATTTTGAAAGCACAGTTCAACATCATGGCGCCAATGTCGCGGAGGGGGTCGACTAGAGCCTGTTCGAGACAAAATTTGCGCAGCTTTCCGTGCTCGGCCCACCCGGGGCGATCCATCTATCCACTCGGGCTGGATCGAGGGTCTTTCACATACACAAAAAAGGAACGTCATCCGCTGGGTCCGGAAATTCTGGGTTTGGGCTGGGGAATGACGTGAAATTCGGGGCTGCAGGACGGTCAGGTGCTATCCTGACTCACGGGTGGCCAGATTTTCGGTTCGTGGGCCATTTTTGGATCTGGGGGGCACATCATCCAGCAATCGCCCACACATTTTGGAACATCGCCTCTCTCTCACTCATTTTCGCGCGCTCTCTCTCTCTCTCTCTCTCTCTCTCGTGTGTAGCTTCCAAAAACGTACAGTATCTTGCTGTTGTATCCTACCGTACTTTTGTAAGGTCTCGTACTGTGGCTTAGCGATTGACTGTATTGTTCCATAAGGTATCGTGATGTGGGGCCACGTACCGTAGCGTAACGTAACGTAGCGTAAGGTACCATGGTTCTAGCTTGCCAGACCGCAGTGTGTATCGTATCGTACACCCCGTATCACCTCGTATCTTTCATCTCTCTCTCTCTCTCTCTCTCTCTCTCTCTCTCTCGCTGTCTCTCTTTCTCTGTGTATTTTCCATCAAATATATATGCTCTTTATTTGGGCTATAAAACCGAAGAAAACGTTCGCGGAGGACATCCAAAAAATAGGGGATTGGGGCGGAAAAGGAGTTTGTACCCGGAGTAGCGATCCACAATTGCCATGCGCGATCAAACAAATTCAAAAATACGCAAAAAAAAAAGTATAAAAACAAGGTCAAATACCAATTTTAAAGCGCATTCGTGAGTATCACAAAAAAGGGGTGGGCGAAGCGGGAAATCTGATTTTTGTTTGGCTTTGGATTTTTGGTGGCGGGGCGATATGGTAAGAATTTCGAGGGCAAAATCGGATGTTTATGGATAAACTCAATTTCTGGTAAAATTTTTACTTTTACGCCTCGATAAATTCGTAACCGTAACCCCAAGAAATTAGACATGGTGAGTAACGTCTGCTATGCCATGACGGAGTTGAGCAGCATCTCGCCCTGTCGACTCCAGTCGCAGCACAGATAGTGTCGCAGCAACAACCGGTATTTTTCCGAGAACAGCATGTAGATGCAAATGTTCACGGAGGCGTTGATGATCACCTGAAAATTGTACGGTAGTTCCGGGTTCTTTTGCATTATCGGGGGGGTGAGTTTTTTCTATATGTCTAGAAAGAAAAATAACCAGTGTTTTACTGGTGTTTCTGCTACAAATTTATGGATTTCAGGAAGAACGCTCATCCAAGATAGTTACAAAAGCTGACAAAACAATCGATTTTTTGAATTTTAAATAACCTTTTTGCCAGGCTCTTACGCTTCTTTTAAACAGCTAAACCTTCTTCGCAGATCTATAATCGAAAAAATTTATTGTTAGCCCTGGAAAACCCACCAAAAAATTGCTGGTGGTGACGAGGACTTCGAGCGGTATCTCCAGGTTCTCGTAGATGTTGCTGATGAAGCACAGCGTGTTACAGGCGAGGAACAGGATCACGACCGCCACCTGAAAATGTGGATCTGGGTACGTAAGAGACACCCAAAAACTGGGAAAGACAAAACTGGAAAAAATTATCGATCCTTGAACCCCTTGAAAACGCCGGAATCGACTCACCAGCATGATAGATGTTTGCCGCTCCTTCCGTTCCGCTTTCTTTGACATTTCGTCACTCTCGCCGCCACCCTGAAAAATTGACGTTGTGAGAATCGGAAATAAAAGCTTCTAAGCCTACGCATTATAAGCCTAAGCCTAAGCCTAAGCTAAGCCTGACCCTAAACCAAAAGCTAAGCGTAAGCTTCCAATACGTACCGCCGCGTGCATTCTCCGACTTCTCCGCACCGCGTGCAGCACCATCGAGTTGAAGCCGATCAGCAGCAAGAAGGGCACGATGAACATGATCAACGTGTGCATCCAGCCGTGGAAGATCTGGAATTTAACGATGCCTCTCCCTCACGTTCTCTCTCTCTCTCTCTCTCTCTCTTCGCTCTCTTTCTCTCTCTGTCTCTATCTTTCTCTTTCCCCCTCTCCAAACCCACCAGCTTGTACATGTTCGCTTGTCGTAGCAACGTCGGGATCAAGTGCGGCATGTAGTAGTCGATGTTCACGCGGTAGCACACGTTCGAGACGTTCACCTGAAAATCGACCGAGTGGGGCATTACGTAGCTGTCTAGACCTAGTAGTGAGGGGTCGATTCTGAAGTTTCCAAGTCCCTTTAAAACGCTGTTACTCACCTCGAACAATCTGGTAATGTTGAAGAGAATGGAGAAGGCAATGATCCCGATGATCACATAGGCGACCCGTTCTGAAAAATAGGGTTGGCGTGTGAGGGAGGGAGAGAGCGACAGTTAGGGAAAGAAAGAGAGAGCGAGAGAGCGAGTGAGAGAGAGAGAGACGGTGAGTGAAAAACTCACTTTTTGGCAATAATTGTGGCGCTTTATAGGGATGACACACGCCTATATATCGATGCACCGACACGCCAACCGTCAAGTAGACGCTGAAATTTGCATAATTTTATCGCACACTATCTCATGCTCACCTGGCCGTTTGCGCTATCGTCATGATTCCATACATTATTGGGGTGGCGAGATAGCTGGAAAAAATGCAATTTATGCAACAAAAAACCTCGATTTTTGACACGAAAATTTACAGTTTTTGGCAAAAAACATGCATTTTTAGATTAAAAAAAGGCGGATAACTTTTAGTCAAAATCTGCTTTAATTTCGCTCAGTGAACCTAAAAATTACCTCCAGTACCCGACCTTCCACATGGTCAAATATTCTGCCAACCGCGGCGCGCACAGCACGACAAACGACGCGATGAGGATGATCGTGTCGCTGACCGACAGCGCCGCCAAGTACCAATTGATCGAAGATGACGACATTAATCTGGAATCAAGTTTTAGCGGCATCATAAGGCTTTTAAAGGCGCCAGAAAGAATAGGATTATGCGCTCCGACGACACGCGGCGTGCACGTACTCTCGTCATTTAATGGCGTAATGGGTTCTGATTTTTTTACCAGACGTGTCACGGGCTTGGAAGCACCCATTGGCTATCCATAAGTAAAAAAAATATAAGTGGCGCCTTGCCGGTTGCTTTAAATTGGGCGAGAGTGTGAGGTGAGAGAGAGCATGATGGAGAGAGAGCATGAGAGAAAGTATGAGAGCGAGAGACAGCGAGCGAGAGAGAATTGGGGCGATTGAAAATAATAGAGAGGGCAACAGCTAAGGAGGAATAGAGAAGGAGGGAGAGAGAGTCATAGAGAGTGAGGAAGGTGAGATAGCACAAGAGGGAGCTAGAGACGAGAGCAGGAGCGAGCAAGAAAAAGCGATTGAGCAAGAGAGCGAGAGAGAGCAAAAAAGGCCAGCAAGCATATAGAGAAAGAAATAGCGATAGAGAGAGAGGGAGAGGGAGAGCGAGAGAGAGAGAGAGAGAGAGAGAGAGAGAGAGAGAGAGCGAAAACGAGAGAGTGAGAGGGAATACGTGAACGAGAGCAAGATAAAACTGCCCATACCTATGTGTAAATATCCGGACGCTCGTCAAATTCGCACAAATCCCGAAGGCCATGATGGGGAGGGCGATTAGGCCTGAAAAAATCGGGGGATTAAAAATTGAAATTTAGCATAGTTAACTAAGATCTGCAGTGTTACGACGCCTAATTCGAGCCCCAACTCGACACCCACCGAGCGTTATCCGATCATCGGGTCGATAGTATTCATACTGGAAATGGCATGCGCAGCTGATGTTGTTCCGGCCGCAATTCGCCTCCAGATCCGGCTCCGGCTCAACATCCATCAGCCCCTCGTGCTATTAATGCGGCTAGTGGGGGGAGGGGAGGAGGAGGAGGAGGAGGGCACGACGCCCCGAGAAATTCTGGTTGGGCCGCGCGCTTTTTGGACCTGGAAAAACATCATTTAAAAAGAATTCGATTGGCACGATGCGAGAGAAAGTGAGGGCAAGAGAGAGAGAGAGAGTGAGAGATCGAGAGAGCGCGAGACAGAGAGAGAGAGATAGAGAGAGAGAACGAGGGAAAATAGGCCGAGCTGAAAAGCTAAATTTAAAAAAATTAGATTAAAATATATATAAATTTAGAAATTATTAGCAAAGGAAAGGCAAAACATCCAAAATGGAACTTTAGAAAGCCCTGAGTTTATAAAATCAGCGAAAAGAGCATAAAATAGCGAGGATTGCGAGAGAAGTAGATGGTTAAAAGTCTCGATAAGATAAGAGTCGAGAGAAAACGAAAAAATTGACGGAATCCCTCAAGGAGTTCGCAATAAAAATAGCCACTTCCGCCCAAAACATCAAAAATTTTTGAGGAAAGCAGAATTTTCGTAAAAGCACCTGTACCCTGATAATTTTAGGTTTCCGAAACTCAGGCCACCCCCAAAAATAGCTCCTGGTCGCTGATGGGGTTGCCATGCGAACGGGAAAGAGAGGGGCTGCACATTCCAGCCCCACCAAGGAGGGCAATCTCGCAATTCTGGAGGGTGCCGAATAAAGAATCAATTTTCGAAAAGAAACAAGTACACGGCGAGGGGGAGAGAGAGAGAGAGAGAGAGAGAGAGAGAGAGAGAGAGAGAGAGAGAGAGAGAGTAGTTTTGTCAACACGCAACGGTCCGTTGCGGAGCGTTATTGCTCGCTTGTAAACGAGAAAAACGATAGACCTGGCGAGAGAGTGTTAGAGAGAGTGTGTGTGAGAGAGGAAAGAGAGATAGAAAGTGAGAGAGACAGACGGAGAAAGTAAGAGACAGTCAGAAATCAATGTACGCTACACGCCCGCAACGCGTTCAACCAGCCGCACTAGTCATTCCCCTCTAAAGGACCATTGAAGGCATCTGTTTTCCGCTTCTCCCTCCGCCCAAAAGTGGCTGATTGGGATCAGGACACCTCGAACAAATGAGTGGCCCCATCCCCCCCCCAATCACGCCTCCTCACCCACTTCATCAGCCAATTTGTCGGGCCGCCCGGCTGGCCAGGGATCTGACAAAAAGAAGAGAACGCCTCGATCAGCCCGTCAGCGGGGGGTATCGTCGCGTAGTCGCAGGGGGCCTCGGGTTAGTGGCGGACAGTTGTCTGAGGGTCTCATGTCACTGCTTCTCCTGGCATCTACCCTACCATCCCCCCACACCCCCCAACAAACAACAACTGTTGCCATCTACCGGATTTTCGGCTTTCCGGGCCGGCAAATCGACAAACTGACAATTTTTGGAGGCTAGAAATTCTGGCACCCTTCCAGGCGGCATTTTAAAGGGGCTGGGAAGTCAGTGAAATGTTGGAAATGCGGAGTTCAAAGGCACAATCGGTTTTAAAGGGGCTGGAAAGGCAGAAAATTGCTTAGAAACTGTTAAAGTTTTTGTTCCGTTAAAGGAAATGGAAAAAGCACAAAAAACTTTTGCAACATTTCAAGACGTCCTAAAATTTCTTCAAAAAATTCCACCGGGATTGTTTTAAAGGGTCAAAAACAAGTCAAAAATTTGCTGGAAAAATGCTCTGAAGACGGCAATTCGTTTAAAAACTGAAAAAGGCGGTAATCTGGCTTTAAGAACAAGTTCAAGACGTCCAGTGGTGGAGGAGCAAGAGAAAAACATTGAACCAGATTCAAAGGCACAGGGAAGGTTGGAAATTGTGAATTTCGTGACAAGAACGAATTGTGAATTTCCTGTATTGGCTGGAACGAGAGAAACCGAGCGAGAGAGAGGAAGAGAGAGTAAGCCAAAGACATAGAGAGAGAGAGCGAGAGGGAGAGAGAGAAAGAGCGAGAGAGGCAGTGAGGGAGAACATTGCTTCCCGCTCCCTTTAAAATGCAGGAGAAGGGCACCGAAAAAAACGGGATGCTTGTTTGCCGGCCGGCCAGCTGGTCAACAAGGGTAGGGCGGGTAAAGGAGGAAAAGCCCGAGGATGCTGACTAGAAACATGATCGGCAGGGATGGGAGAAGCCCCTCCCGGGCAACACAGCCAACCCTCCTTCCTGTCAATCCCTAGGGGGAAGGAATAGGAAGGAATGGGTCGAAGTCTCGGACTCCATCCACGTCTTCTGAATCTCTCTCTCTCTCTTGTCTCTCTCTCTCTCTCTCTCTCTCTCTCTCTTCTTTGAAACAAATCCCCCCTCGCTTCCAGAAAAAACAAAAAGGTGGGCGGTGTGGCCTTCGGGGGCCCAGATTGATGAACTGGGCCCTCGGATTCAGCTGCTCTGCACACACGCAGGAGGCTGATACCTCCAAAAAAAAAAAAAAGGGGGGGTTTCCAGAGGAGATTCAGGGGAATTTGGAACTTGATCATTGCGCAGGCTTAAGTCGTCAATGTACTTTGAGTTCCAACGACTTCAAGGAGGACGGCTTGCATAGCGTTGAGGACGAGAGAAAGAGCGAGAAAGAGAGAAAGAGAGAAATAGCGGGAGAGAGAGACAGTGAGATAAAGAGAGAGAGGGACAGGAGGGAGAGAGGGAGAGAGAGAGAGATAGAGAGAGAGAGCTAGAGAACGAGCGAGAGAGAGGAAACGAGCGAGCGAGAGCGAGTGAGAGAAAGCGAGAGCGAGAGAATGCAAGTTCGAGAGAGATAACGAGATTTTGCAGCTTTCAAAAGCTTGTCATCGCAGGTGGAAATTCCGGGAAATTGGCAAAGAGGGGTCCCGGAACGAACGGGCGAAACTCAAGGGGCCCTAGCCCTCGGTATGAAAGATTCAAGATGATGGGGCCAAGTCGAAAAACACGTGTGTGTGGCCCTACCCGATAAAGCAGGGGTGTGTCCCAAAACGGGGGCCCCATCCTCCCCCACCCCCCTTTTCCTTAATATTTTCTCATTGGGGTTGAGTGCCCGTTTCCGCCGGGTGGCCGCGCGCGTTTTCGCGTCTTTGCCGCTTTTGGCTGGCCGTTTTTTTGGGGGCTTCGGGCCGGGGAATTGCCACATACACACACATACACAATTGGGCAGTGATGTGTGTGACAACGGGCCCCTGGGGAGGACCGGGAACTCCGGAAAGGTCGCCCCGGAGAGAAGTTACTCCGATTATGAGTCCGTGGTTTAAGGGAGTGGTTTAGATATCGGCGTGTTGAAATTCAGAAAGTCGAAAGTTCAATATGTCGGCATTTTTTGCGTAGAAATTGGGGGTTTTCCTAGAATTTACTTATGTAAATTTCCACATCATGACTATCGACATGTTAAGATTTCAACGCTATGAATTTACTCAAGACAAACTATGAAGAGAGAGACGGAGAAAGAGAGAGAGAGAGAGAGAGAGAGAGAGAGAGAGATGATGTGAGAGAGCGAGAGCGCGCGCGGAGAATAGAGAGAGCGACAGAGCGAGAGAGAGCGAGTGAGAGACAGAAAGAAGGAGAGACAGAGAGAGGAAGCTAGATGGAACAAGAAGGAGAGAGAGAGCGAGACAGTGAGAGATAGAGAGAGGGAGAGAGAGCGCTATACTGTCTCGATCTCCTCTATGTCCGTTCCTTTAAAGAGGAGGTGACAGCTGGTTTTTAACGGAGCGCTAGTTGGAGCAATTTGGAACGAGGGTTTTTAAAGAGAGCTTGACGGTTCATATAAAGGAGCGAGTGTCAAATATCAACGTGTAGAAAATCCTAAAATTAGCTCGGATTTTAAAGGGATGGTGCCAGCAAATTTTTAACTGGGCTTGATAGTATCTATTCAGCTTCAGTCACGTAGTAGACAACACAAAAACGCTACTCAAAATCTGGGCGGTCAAATTTGTGAGTCAATTGGAGGGCGGAAACGAGCACGCCGGGGCGGGGCCGGGTCGTAATATTTATAGACCGAGAGCGAGAGATGGAGAGTGAGGTCGAGCGAGAGGGAGAGAGATACAAATACACATACACATACACACCAAAGCCCCCGTCCTCTTCCAGTTGCCGCTAATCCAATCGGGACACTTGTCGCCCCACACCCAGAGGGGGGGGGGGATGAGGACAAACCGAAAAATGGCCCGGGGCCCAAGAAAGATTGGAAATTAGGGTGGTCCGGGAACACATTGACGAGGGGGAGGGGGAAGGGATTAGCCATCTCTAAGATCACCCACACACACCAAAATCCCCTCGTCAGCTTGAAGCCTATAAATGTGGGATATTGAAAAAACCTCAATAAACTACGAAGATAGGGTAAAAGGGATGAGTAAGGCAAGATAATGTACTAGAATTTGTGTAAAATTTCCTATATCTATTGGCTCTTTCTCTCTCGCTCTCTCTATCCGTCTCTCGCTCGCTCTCTCTCACTATTAGTTAATCCATCTCGCTCTCTCGCCTTTTGTCTTGGTCGTTCTTTCGCTCGTGCTCGCTCTCTCGTCCATTCTGGCTCTCCTGCTCGTTCTCGCTCTTAGGCTCTTCTCCCTACCTCGCACTCTTTTTCTCGTTCTCTCGCCTCCTATAGAGACCAAAATCCAAGCCGCGCTCAAATTTAGCTTGAAAATCAAGCAAATCACGCTTCCTGGCGATTAGAGCAAGAAACACGGTTAAAAAAAGTGAAATTGCGATGAATATTCTAGAATTGCTCGATCGCCCATTCAGCCGTTTTCAATGGAGCCCGAGATTAGACGGCCGTTTTGGACTCCCATGATCGGTTAATTAATCCGCGGGCCCTTGATTTGCGTCAGGTACGCTTGCGGTGGATGAAATCTGTAAAAAATTGCTTAGAAAGAGAGAGAGAGAGAGAGAGAGAGAGAGAGCGAGAGATTGAGAAAAAGGGAGTGAGAGCGCAAGACACCGAAAAACATGAACATTTCCGGCTCGATCCCTTTAAAAGGAACGTTTCTTCGCCATCCTCCCTTTCCTGCCTCGAATCGGAAATTCCGAGTTTTGAGCGTCAGATATAGATGAGACTCCCCGCCCTGGCTGGCCCGTCCTCCTTCCCCGAGGGCCAATTCGTCTCCCCCTCCACTTCCCCCCTCGAAAGATAGAAGCCACAAGCAAAAGCTGTCACCTCATCCCGCCATCCATAAATATCCTCTAGGGGGATGGATGACGCAAATTTACACGCTAGGCGCGCAATTGCTGGCATTAATTAACACCCCCACCAAGCAGGTGGTTTAATGGTTTTTGAGAATAGAGAGGGTGGGAGAAATAGAGAGCGAGAAAGCGAGAGAGAGAGGGTCAGAGAGACAGAGAGTGACATAGATAGAGAAAGAGAGCGAAAGAGAGAGAGAGAGAGAGAGAGAGAGAGAGAGAGCGATTCCCTAACCTTTGCTAGCCTGCCCTACAAGCAAGCTATGGAGAAATAAAGCACTGAGCCGGTACTAGAGCAAGCGCAAGGGAAAGGGAGAGAGAGCGCCAGAGCGAGAGTGAGAAGGAGCGAAAGAGAGGGGCAAATCGAGAGAGACAGAGAGAAAGAACATGGGAGAGAGAGCTGCAGCTCACATCGTTTAGTTCGTTATGCTGCTAAAAAATCAGAGACCGGTCCATTCTATGGCTCTCTCTCTCTCTCTCTCTTTCTCTCTCCCGCTCTCTCTCACTCTGCTTTCTGGCAGTTTTTGTTTTTGCAAGACAAGTAAACCATAGACATTTTTCTAGAATTAAAACCCAAGCCTAAAAACTTTCAAAAAAAAAATTGGACGACAAGCCTGGCCACGCGACTCTGACGAGTGGTGGCGGCGGTGGTGGTGGTTGTGGTATATTCCCACGTTGGGAATTCTGGACCCCGCCGGCCGTCCTGCCGTCAAAAAGTTTGAGACGCCCCGAAAAAGAAGGGCGAAAGAGATAAAAGGGGCGGGGTGGCAGAAAAAAGTTGAGTGAAAGGAAAGCCGTCCCTTCTGGCTTCTAGATGGAGGGAAGGTTTCATTTTCCCATAGGTGGAAGGAGGGGTTCGGGATGGGGGCAGAATTGGAACTAGGGACGATTGGACGGGGGGAATCGGATTTTTGAGACGGTTAAAGGGACTGTGATGGGAAGTGGAGTTTGAAATAGATTTGGGAAAAAGAACATCGCTAAATAAAGGCACTCGAAAACGAGGCAATCAAGCGCCCCCGCATTTTTAAAGGGTGCGTGGCACCCCGGCTGAGAGAGAGAGAGGGAGAGCTGAGCGATAGAGATGAGTGAGAGAGAGACAGCGCTAGATAGATACCGAGCGATAAAGAGAGCTAGAGATAGAGAGAAAGATAGACAGAGAGCGAGAGAGAGAGAGAGAGCGAGATTGGCGCGAAAGAGCTCGAGAGGTTGGGAGAAACAAAAGGGAGCACGATGTCGATGCCGATAGATGGAAAAAAGAGCGAATGACCCTAAAAAGCCGACAAAATTTTCCTGTTTTCTTCTTGTTTTCTTTCTCCTGTTTCCTCTTTCCCTCTCGCTCTCTCACTCGCTCTCTCTCGCTCTCTCCCTCTCGCTCTCTCTCTAACTCTCTAATAACTACAAACAGCCTCATCGAAAATTTCAAAAAGCTTCAAGTTGCCCCCGGCCGTCCCATCCGGGCCAAGTGATGGTGCTGCGCTGATTTTTCGATGCTGTGCCCGCCGGGGTCCAGCCAGGCGTAAACAATCCCGTGGTTGGGGTGGGGCTTCTGGATGGAAAGGGCCCTTCCTCGTCTACCACTTGGCCCTCCCCAAAACTTGGGGCTGACCCTGGAGGGCGACAAATTTTTAGCGGTTGGATGGATATGAGTGAGAGGGAGGTAGATCGACATCAAATTAAAGAGTGCGTTCGAGGGAGATAAGAGATAGAGAGAGAGACATAGAGAGACAGAGGGAGAGAGAAAGAGAGAGAGAGAGAGAGAGAGAGAGAGAGAGAGAGAGAGGGAGAACGCGAGATGCAGCGCCCTTCCATACAGATTCAACGAGCAAGACAGAGAGACACATTGATAGCTAGAGAGAGCGACGGCTAGAGTGAGCGCTAGAGTGAGAGTGCGAGTTTCTGAGCATGAGCACGAGCAAATACGGTAATCTTCCGCAATATACCTCAACCTAACCCTCCACAGAACCCTGATTCAACAGCTTTTCCTCTTCAAAAATTCTGCAAAGCGGAAGTGGGCAGCTGGGGTTTTGGAGTCTAGTGAGTGTTTAGACACACGACGGCCCGGGGGCTTTTCGGTTTTGAAACTTTTGGGGGGAACAATGCCTCTTGCTCCCCAACATGGACCTCAAAAAGTGTAGCCAACCGCGGCAGGAAGTTGCTTTTTATTTTTAGGGTGACGGCTAGGGATATGCGAGGAAGCACGTGCTATTTTTCTAAGGTAAGGAAAATTAAGTTTTAAGTGGTTGGTGATCACGTTTCGAAAATCACCATTTCGAGAATCACGATTTCGAAAAATCACGATTTCGAAAAACACGATTTCGAAAGTCACCATTTCGAAAAGACACGATTTCGAAAAGACAACATTTCGAAAATCACCATTTCGAAAAGTCACGATTTCGAAAATCACGATTTCGAAAATCAGCATTTCGAAAATTACCATTTGGGAAACACAGGATTTAGCAATAGCCCATTTCCCAGTCGCAGAAAAAAATAATTTTCGTTGGCTGGTTTGAGGTTCGGGGGTCTATTTTTCCACTGGAGATATGATTAATTTCATTATAGACACCACTAAAACAATTTCTATTACATCACTACTCATACCCGAGAAAAACCGTGGTTTTTCGACACTGCAATTTTTATGCCTGTTTGAAGACCGGGTCTTTTTGAACTGGGGATTTTTTCGAAATGGTGTTTTTCGAAATGGTATCAACTTCGACGTTTATCCTACTAGTTCCTAGCCTCAAAAATAGCCTCACTTCTTTGATCGCCTCCACATCATCCTATCAACGGGCGAAAAAACGAGAGAGTGAGAGAGAGACCGATGCCGAGGGAGAGAGATAGAAAGAGCGCGAGAAAGAGAGAGAAACACGCGAGGCCAAAAAACTGAATGCGGCCCCCGGCGCTTGTGGGGCAAATTAAAAAGTCGGCCGGCAATTTTTCGCGGTATCTCTGTAATTTTGTTCGATGGCCTGAAGGGGGATGTTAATGTGCGCAATGGGGGGTAATTGCGAAAAGAATGGGCACCTGGCGGGTGGGTGCAAAAAAGTTACTGGGATAATTGTTTGATCTCGATTCCGGTGGAATTGAGGTTAAAAACGGCACCGTGGAGGTATAGGAAAGTCTTGAATTAATGGTAGGTCCGTAGCGTGAAAAAATTTGCGTAGGTCCTCTGTTTGGATTCGCTAAATTAGCACCGACGGTTGACCTTCGATATCGGTGACCATAGACCGATTACGGTACCGATTACGGTAACCGACGCAGCCTACCGTAATCGGATGGAATTATCGATTGTAATCGGGTTGAATTACCAAGGTAATTAATTCAGGCCCGAACTTGACCCAACTTAGACGTTGAGACATTTCTTTCTCGAAGGTCGTGCTCGCTCAACGATTTTTTAAAAATCGAAATTGTTCAGAATTTTAAGCTCTCTCTAAGGAGCTAAGTTAAGCTCTCAAGCTTCTCGAAACGAAGCTGGACCTGGATGAAGCTGGAAGCTAGCGGCCAGAAAAAGCATCAGAATTTTTGCCCTAGTCATCGATAGCCATCCGATTTTAGCGCCCCTTTTAAGGCTTCGGCAACCCAACGAACAGTAGGTAAAAGAGAGAGAGAGAGATCGTGTGAGCATGAGAGAGTGAGACCCGTAAGTAGTAGCCACCGGAAAGTCCAACGCCCGGTCACTGAATATGAAATTATTGCAAGAAAAAGGCTGATGAGGAAGCTGGACCTGGGGTTGTGAGGAGGGCGATGAGCGCAAGGGGAAAGAGAGAGGGAGAGAGAGAGAGAGAGAGAGAGAGAGAGAGAGAGAGAGTGAGAGAGTGATACCCCGAAAAGGGCCGAAAGTGAGGGTGGGGCTGAATAGGAGGAGAAGCAGTGAGTGAGGATGTGTGTGTTGGGGCTACATAAATTGCATTTGGAGCCCCATTCACAACATTCAGACGCGCCCTGCCCCCCATCTCTCCGCCGGGGGCTAACCCCCCGGCTCGTGCCCAAAACCACATCCTATTCTTGGGCAGTTCGCAGCCGCAAAAAATTGGTTCCCCGTTTTTTAAAGGGGCTGGGAAGGGAAGGGTTGAATGTTCTCTAGCTTTGGCTGTCTCTCTCTGTCTCTCGCTCTCTCTCTATCTCTCAAATCCCAAGCCATCATGCATTACAATTAGACCGATTTAAACGATGGTGCTAACACGAGCGGGAGAGAGAAAGATCGAGAGCCAGAGAGAGCAGGAGAGAGCGAGACAGAAAAAGAGGAGAGAGAGGGGGATAAAAAGGGAATTAACATTCTAAAGAAATCAAAGAATCGTCTAACGTAGCTAGGTGTAACTCGTAGCGGCCGAAACTTACTGGTCAACACGTACAAAATTCTGGCGCTCCCTAGCCTGTTTAAGCGCCCGCGGCAACCACAGTGAATTTTTGAACTTTGGCGCTGTAGCGGCGGGCGTTCCCGAACTTGCAGCTATTCGATTTGCATGGATTGGTGGTGGTCTCTGGATGTTGTCCCGGCGTTGAATTTTCGTTTGGCGGAACGCCGAGGCGCGAAAAATGGCGTAGCGTTTTTCAAAAATCCAATCTCGGGTCTGGGGATGTCAGGAGCTGAGACAAGAGTGTCGGACGCGAATTATAAAACAAAGTAATTAAAGGAAATTTATGTAAAAAGTTAAATAGCGGCTCGTTCTCCTTTTCTATCAGTCTCTGTCCCTTTCTCTCTCTCTGTCTCTCTCTCCTGTCCGGAAACTTTAAAGAGACAGAACCGGCCAAAAATGCTTGTAAAAAGCGAACAAGATTGAGTTAGAGAGAAAGAGAACGTGAGAGAGAGAAAAAAGAGAGAACGAGAGAGAGTGAATGAGAGAGCGAGAAATCCCATCCACAAAACCGAAAATTCCGGAACACTCCGGCAGACAGGTTAAAAAGTCGGGTGGGCGCAGGGGGACTCGGATTCTCGGGCCTCAGCAGTAAATGCGAGACCCCAGAATCGACACCTAACTAGGGAATGTTTTCGGGCGGACATCGGACCCAGCTATGTGAGTATGTGCATCTTGTAGAGCTCGACGAGACGAATCGTTTGATGTAACTTTTAGCTGCGGATACCTTTTTTTACTAAAGTTACAGCGGTATAAAGTTACTCGCGATACCTTCATAAGCACTCCCCACACCCCAACCGCCGTGCTCTGATAGTCTAGTGGGTTAGTGGTCGGCGTCCGGGGATGATGACGAGGGTACGGATCCGCTCACGATTTTTATTTTTTGCTTTTTGGTCGAAAGCTTCCATTTTGCATCCCGAAGGACTACATTAACTTTTTTTTTCGTTTTTGATCTCCAGCACCCACACAAAGAAGTTGGTGACAGTATTCATTGGTGTTTTGGAGTTTCACCCACACCAAGATCTCACCATGACCAAGCCATGACTATAGCTCGCAAAATCCTGTGTTCCGCTTATGTTTATTTAATGGGGGATATGATTCGAAAAATGAAAAAAAAGTTAATGTAGTCCTTCGGGATGCAAAATGGAAGCTTTCGACCAAAAAGCAAAAAATAAAAATCGTGAGCGGATCCGTACCCTCGTCATCATCCCCGGACGCCGACCACTAACCCACTAGACTATCAGAGCACGGCGGTTGGGGTGTGGGGAGTGCTTATGAAGGTATCGCGAGTAACTTTATACCGCTGTAACTTTAGTAAAAAAAGGTATCCGCAGCTAAAAGTTACATCAAACGATTCGTCTCGTCGAGCTCTACAAGATGCACATACTCACATAGCTGGGTCCGATGTCCGCCCGAAAACATTCCCTAGTAAGGGGAATAATGATGGCCGTCTCCCTCTCTCTCATTCGCTCTCTCTCTCTCTCTTGCTCTCTTTCTTTCTCTCTCTCCCATTGGAAGTGCGAGATGGCGAATAATCAAAGGTTGATTAGCCTAATGAGAAGCCCTGAGGGCCGACGTCCCCCCACCCCCCCCCCGCTTCTCCGTCAAATGAATAATAAATATGGGCCTCGGATTGTGTGGGAAAGGCTGGCTGGTGTAGATTCCTGAATTCTCCTCAGAGTTCAGCTGGTTGAAGGGGTGGATGGCAGGAAAATGGATTTTTACGTATGGAATACCTCATGAATTTTTCCGCGACCGCGAGACGCAACGCGCAGGCTCGTCTTTACTTTGCGGAATGGATTTCTTAGGTTGCAGCTTAGGCGCAGCTCTAGACAATTAAAATATATCGAATTCTAATGTTTTACGACATGCAAACCTGCTGTCGGAGAGAGAGGGAGAATGAGTGAGAGAGAGCGAGAAAGAAAGAAAGAGAGAGATAGAGATAGATAGAGAGGGAGAGATCGAGAGAGTGAGAGAGCAAGATAGAGAGAGAGAGGGAGGGAGAGAGAATGAGAGAGACAGAATGAGAGTGAGATAACGTGTAGCACTAATCCAACACTAGTGACTCTGACTACAAGGAAAAGCCGTAAATCAGGGCCGGGGTTGCAGTTATGGGCCCTAGGGGGGCATATAGCCCGGGAAGCCATCAATCTCACACCTGGAAGCAATAAGTTTTTCGGCAGGGTCGTTTCGGGGGCCATAGAGGCCCCGAGATTGGCGGTCCCAGAAATACCTGGGGCCCAGCAGAAATTGGGGTTGGACGGGCACATAGGCGAGAGTAAGAGAGAGAGAAAGAGAGAGAGAGAGAGAGAGAGAGAGAGAGAGACAGAAACAATGCTAACCCAATCCAACAAAAATCACGGAACGAGGAAAGTGAGGGCAGGTCCCTCCGGGGGTCCCACCAGCTGCCTTTTAGACGCTTCACCTGGTCGCTGATTCCGGTTGGGCTGGCTAGCAAAAGCCCCAAAAAAGGTCTCGCGAAGTAGCCCACGCAAGTACCAAAATTTTTATAATTTTTCGCTGCAGATTTGATGTCGGAAAAGGAACTACCTGTTTTTTTGGGTTCTGCAATGGAGAGCTCTCTCAGTTTCTCTCTCTCACTCTCTTACTATCTCTCTCTCTCTTGCTCCAAGGAAACTACGGAATACACTGTTGACCATGGCTGGACATTCGAAAGGAAAGCTTAAGAATAGGCTTAGGCTTAGGCTTGAGGTTGTGCTTAGACCTAGACTTAAGCTTGGCTTAGGCTTGGCTTAGGCTTAGTTATAAGCTCTGACTTGGCGGTAACCCAAGATCTTCCCACTTTGCAATTGCAAAAAACCCTAAATATTTAGGTTCTTTCGCTGCAGGACCCAGAAATGAGGATTCCCGGCGGGCGCTAGGACGAAATTGTGTTGCGGAAGGAGGGTGGACTGGCCCTAGATACTGGGATGAACTTCGGTCCTACTCCAGAGGGAGGGTTTTGGGAGGGGCAGGATGGTTGGGTAATGATGGGAATTCGGAGGAGGGTGGATTATCGCCCCACGAGGAGATGCTTGGCCCTCGGGAGTGCGACTCGTAAGCCGGAAATTGAGGGGCTGATGCCGAGGGAATTCAGGGTCGATTCGGGCTTAAAGTTTTGCCTAATCGCTGAAAAGTTGGCAGAGAGAGAGGAAGATAGAGACAGAGAGAAAGCGAGAGAGCAAGATAGAGAGAGAGAGAAAGAGAGAGCGAGAGTAAGCGTGAGAGAGGGAAGATAGAGCCAGAAAGCGAGAGAGAAAGAGAGGGGCAGAGAGAAAGAGGGGGAGAGAGACATACCGAGAGAGCGAGAGAGAGAGGGGAGAGAGAGGCTTAACGAGAGAGAGAGAGAGAGAGAGAGCGACATAAGGGGGAGATCGGCATAGAGAAGGTGAGATATCGAAATCGTCATTGAAATCTGTAAAAATCAAAGGCTCTGGCACTTTTTTTGTAAAAAATTACGTCTTTATGTACATAATACGCCAATGTTCCCTAGTCTCAACCGTATGTTCCTGTACACCCCATATCCACATAAAAATCGTGACGACCCGGGGGTTATTATGAAGAAAAATGGGGGCGCGGCGGGACCCGAGAAGGGGCCAGGCGAATGGGGCCACATTTCAACGGGTTTTTGGGCCGAGGTTGGGCGGGGAGAGGAAAAGCCGTAGGGCCCGATGTTGGTGACCTGAGGGCTTTTTGGTGGCCGGGATGGATGAGACTGGGGCGGCACACACACGCAGCTGTACACTACACACCTATGTACAGCCCTCCGGGGGGAAAGGGCCATCAGGGCAAGGGAAACAGGATGGATTTTCTGACAGGAGCTTTGGATCCACTTGTCAACACCTTGTTTGATGCTTGGAGAATTGGGAAGACATGGCAAGACGCTGAAATGGGTGAAAAGGAGTGTGCTCTCTCTCTCTCGCTCTCTCGCTGCCTCTCTCTCTCTCTCCAAACGTAGCATAATTGCCGAACATCGTAGCTAAGCATAAAAGTGACGTTGTTTATCGTAGCGTATCGCAACGAAGTGTATCGTGTCGTAGCGTTTCGTATCCCAGCGTATCGTGTCGTAGCGTATAAAAGCGCTTCGCACCGAAGAGCATCGTAGCGTATCGTATCGCATCGTAGCGTCTCGTATCGTACCGTGGCGCAGTGTATCATAGCATATCGTACCGAGACGCCTTGTAGCGTATTGTAACGTGGCGTTTCGTGGCAAGGCGTTTCATGTCATAGGAGTGCGAGGCCAAACGTATCACGTTTCGTATCGTAGCGGTTCGCATCGAAGCGCGCCGTAGCGTAGCGTGGCGTCGCGTAGTGTATCGTATCGTGTGGTATCGTAGCGCATCGTACCGTACCGTATCGCACCGTACGTACGATATATCGTATCATAGCGTTTTGTACCGTAGCGCATCGTAGTCGCATCATCGCATTCCTGCCGATCTACCGTAATCCACCGTCACCAAAAACCCGGCAAAGTTCTTGTGACTTTTGAAAAATTAGTCTAGCCCATCCAAGACTTGATTCTAGTCTAATACTCTTTGTGAAATCCAAAAAAAAACACATTCCGAAGGAATAAAAACAAGACAAGACAGGGTATTAAGCTTGTTAGTGCGAAAGGGGGTGAGAGGGAGTGAAGAGGCAATGGGTCCCGCACCGGACGATTGGCCCCTAATGAGATGTTGTCGAGGAGAAGCAGAAGGAGAAGCAGAAGGAGAATGAGAAAGAGCATGAGAAGGAATACGGAGACGGAGAAACGGAGACAAGCTAGTCGAATGCCCTAAGGGTATGGCCGAAAAGAGGAGGGAGGCCCATTTCCATGCATCCCAGATGAAGACGCACACGCGCCTCGAAGATCGGGAGGGCGAGGTGGACCAATTTATCTCTGCTCTCACCCACAGCAGGATGGATGGATACTTTGGAGGGTAGAAAGTTAAAGGAACTTTAGGAAGCCGGGTACAGTAACACATTTTGAGGCTGATGCCGAGTTAAAGTGGGAGTGACAGCTGGAAATAGCGACATTTGGTACCTAGAAGTCACAGGATTCTACTGTGGGCATGTGCTGGGTGTAGTGAAGCGTGGTGTAGCGAGCACGAGCAAGCGACAGAACTAGAAAGAGAGCACGAAATCGAGAGCACGAGATAGAGATATAGCGAGAGCAGGAGATGGAGAGCGAGCACGAGATTGAGGTATAATGAGCGCAGGAGTAGAGAAATCCTGAGATAGAGATATAGCGAGAGAAGGTGATAGGGAGCATGAGGCATAGATAGGACAAGCACGAGGTAGAGCTAGAGGGCGTTTCGAAGATAGTGAGAGCAGAAGGTAGAGAGGGAGAGAGATAGAGAGAGAGAGAGAGAGAGAGAGAGAGAGAGACGGATCGAGAACCTACCCTTTTTCTGGTCCCTTTAAAAATGGGACCAACAGAACATGCTATTCCGAGCCACTCCTCTCTACAGCCTCCTTCTACCCCACAAAATTAGGCAAATGGCCGTTTTATTCGTGTCGAGCGTGTCGAGGCGAGCGACTTGGACTCGGGCGAGGCAGAGTTTCGGAACGCACAAAAAGGACAAAAGAAGAGGGCATTGAGGGCTGCGCGATTTCCGCAATTAACTCGACTCCGGGGAGGCTTAGGCCAAGTAGGAGTGCTCGTGTTTTTGCGATTAAAGGGAGCGTGCCCGAGGCTAAGCCTAAGTCCACGTCTAAGCCTAACCCAAGTCTAAGCTTAAGCCATTTAACCTGAAGCCCAAATAGAGTCATAAGGCCTAGGAATTGGCCTGAATGAGCCCAAAGAAAATTGGTATTGGACGCTAAGCGGGGGGAGCGGTAGCCGGAGCTAGCTCATTTTTGTTATTTCCGTCGCTACTTTAACTCTATCAGTTAATAAAATATAGTGTATTTTTATAGTCGCTTTAGTGGTTTTGGTTGACAGACATTTACGAAAAAACATCTGAAATATTTTTTTCAAAATTTTTTGATCTTTTCCGGCCATTTTTCCTACATTTTTGTAATTCTCCAAGTCTTTTTCATGTCATAAAATTGTGTAAAATTTCGGTATACGGTCTATTAATGGGAAAATTTTCCACAGCTTAACCCCCCGCCCTGATAATAGATCAGTACCGAAAATGTAGCAGACTTGCACCGAATTTTTTTTGTACTACCATGTTCATTTCCCGGTTTCGCGGCACTTTTTGCAGCTGCAATTATTCAACATTTTAAACTTCTTATTATTTCACAAAAAGGTGCTAATAACGGGTAATTACAGCCCTGCTACTTCCGCCCCATGTAACAGCTGTAATTTTTTGCCTATATGCGGGGGCCGAAATGGCAGAGCCGGGGATGGTCCCGAAGCGAAGGACCCCCGCCAAGACCAACATCTTTGCCCAATTTACTGCCGGGCCCTAAATTGAATCAACGAGAGGCCATTCGCTTTCTGTATGTTTGTCGGTCTGTCGGTGCGTCCTTGCTAATCAGCCCTTCGAAATGAGTATGTAGTCGCCCTTTTCTTTCGCAAGTGTCTTTTAAAAGGGATGTGGAAGGGGAGAGATGGCGAGAGAGAGACCGAGAGAGAGAGAGATAGAGAGAGTCAGCGAGAGCGAGAGAGAGAGAGAGGGAGAGAGAGAGAGATAGAGAGAGAGTGCATCTTCTTCTCTTTAGTTTAATTTCGTCTTTAGTTTAAAATTTATTCTTTTAAAAATGCCAATAATTAATTATTATCCCATAAAAATTTAGAAAATCCGAGCAATGACGGCGCCCATCAGCAGAGCCAACGAAGTTTGAGAAGCCGATTTGGGCGTTGGAACGGCTCCGCCACCGATCGCTGAAAATACGTTTTTAAAGTTCTTTAAGCTTCCCAATTGAATCTTTAAACTATCAACTATAAGTGAAACTATAAATAATCCGGCCCGATAATTGACTAACTCAAATTCGACCTTGAAAAACTTACAAGGGACTGGAGGAGCCGGCTCAGCGCCGCCGCCGATTTGTGTGCGCTGCTCGTCTGCAAAAACTGGGTTGTTTGTTTGGATTAAGTAAAAGTAAACCTAATAAGCCGTAAGAAGAAGCACTTTATACTAACAGCTTGACCATAGTCCAAAAACTAATTGGTTTTCACAAAAATGACTGGTATCTAAAAATGCATCCAAAATTTGAAGGATTTGGCGTGAAAAACCTCACTTTTTGGTGTATTTCTAACCTACAAAGCTTTTAGTATAACTACAATAAAAATAACTGTTTTAAAACATACTACGCGCGCGGTTACACAATTCTCCATCACACGTCGAGCAGGCTAGGCCGCCAGCAGACGACGCTTCCCGGCTGCAATCGGTTGTGCAACCCTTGCGAATCACTGAAACGTGAATAAAAAGATGTATATAACTTTACTAAATCGATACTATAAGGTATAGCCAATTTTAAAACGTTTCTTTTCACTTACCAAGCCCATCCTTCGTGGTCAGCGTATAGCATTTGGTGGACGGGTCACAGCCCTCAACGCGATCTTCTGCCGAGCACGTCTCCTCGTCGCACGTGAAGCATTGTAGGGAAAAAGCTGAAACAAAGTGAAATTACTTTAAAAAGACCCGAACTACTCCCAAAATTTGAAACAGCTCAAAACGCTATAGTTTGCTATTATTAATACGGAAATTTTAGGCCAAAAAGTCTATTTAACACTCTTAAACTAACCCGTTGAAAAGGCGAGCAGCAGCACCAGACCGTAGCGCAACATGTCAACAAGCGTGTTGTGCGATGCGAGTGTATCTGCGGCAATGCTCCCCCAAAAGCCTCCGGCCTCACCTTGCCCGCGATAAGCCCCAACTCCGACGACACAAAAATATTATTATCTCGTAAGGGCTAACATTGATTTTTCCTCGACTAGGCCCGGAAATCTGAAACTGGTCAACCCCTGACAATCGCCCGGCGCGCCGGAAGTGATGCCGACTGGGGGCTAATGAATCATAAGACCCAGAAAGGTTGATAAAGACAAGAGATAAAATACCAAAATAAAGAAATAAAAGTGATCATAAAATTGTGGTATTTTTGGGGTGAAAAATGGAGCTTTCGAGACCGAACATTTTCAAAAAGGGTTTTCTAGATGCTCAGGAGCGTGGTCGAAGTCTACATGCATTAAACTTTTCAACGGGCGCATTAACCCATCGCAAAATACTTATAAAATCAGTAAAGTAATTAAAAATATAGGCGAACACGATTGCGACCGCAATGGGCCGGCTGGTGGCTTTGAGCGACGTGTTAACAGCTATAAACTACCATGAAATCAAGCAAAATGACATCAAAGCCGCATATATGCTGCTTTGATAGCATAATTTTCAGGAGAGAAGCTTTCTAATTAAAAAAAAATTTACGGAAAGTGAGAGAAAAGAAAAAAAAGATAGACAGGACGAATGCTCCATTAGACAACATTTTGTCCGAAGTGGCTGTTGGAATGCTTGCGAAACTTCGATCGAAGCATCGCGCAGCATCGATTTTTTTCAAAACATTTAGCTTTTTTTCTTTAGTATTACCTGGTGCTTGATTATTTTATTATTTTTATCAAGATCAAAATGTGCTTTTTCAGGCCCGAAGATGAAGAGCAACGAAAAGCAGGACCCGTTTCGATGGCGCGAATTCATGCCGGCGCTGCAAGAGATCGACTACAACGCCGATGCAGACCGGCTGCTGGCAGCCAGCCGAATGGCCGACAAGGACGGCTATGGCCCGTGCAGAAAGCGGGCATTCGTAGATCTGCCGCTCGAATTGCTGGCGATGATCGTCGACCCTTTGGACTACCTCACCGTCATGAACTTGGACAACCTCAATCCCCGTCTGAAAGCCGCGTGTGCCAAGTATCCGGTCAACTACGCTCGCTGCGCCCCAGTTATCGCCGAAAAACGACACAAATTCATCGCTGGCCAGCGCGAGCAGAATATCCAGACCAAGGACGCTGCCTTGCTAGATGGTCGACGCCTCGAGTTTTTCGTCCGACATCGAGATTGGCGTAAGCGCATCAAGTGCGAGCTCGATTTTTGGTGCGAAAATTTCGTCGACTACAACTGGAAGTGCAGCCCGTTACTGGATGACACCCTCATTTGGGATATCACGCTGCGCAACCCGACGAACGTTTGGACCGCAAGGTATTTGAATGTGGAACGCTGGCTGGGCCCCCTCCGAGGCTCCCTGCGCATTGGAGCCGTGGCGAAAGCCGAGGATTTCGCTCACATGAAACTGTTGCGGACCGCACGCCTGGCCTTTTACACTCCAAACCCGGACGATAATTTCGTGGACCTGCTCATTCATTATGTGGAAGAGTGGCTGGCTGGTGAGCGCGACATTGAGACGATTTGGGCGCATTGGCGTGTAGGTGGTCTTGGTGATGTTGGCGAAGAAGCGCCCAAACGAGACCACCTAAAAGGACTCGTGGAAAAGTACGAAATGCTGGCTGAGTCTGAGGGGAAAAGTCGTGTGCAGTTCGTCCGGACGGACGGCGAGCTGGTGGAGCTCCGGGTTCGCGAAACGGACCTCGTCATCCAGGTAATTTTCCTTCGGAATTTTTGTCTTTTTAAAGATTTAACTAAATTCCGTTTTTCCAGGTGCCAGGAAGTACGACAAAATTCATCGGATATCAGAAGCGCCCGTCCGCCGGCGAGAGGCCTTTTCCACGTGAACTACGGCTACATTGTCACGAGGAAGCGCCGTATTTCTGAGCGTAAATGATTGTCCACCGGCTTGCCGTTAGCATTGTTGTTAAAGCTTTAAATTTTGCAGTTTTTGTTCATAATGTATTGTAAATAAATATTTATTTATAAAGATTAGAAGCGGACCAAATGAGTCGTTACAAGAACCGCGCGATTAGCACCAAAAGCGAGCCGAAAATCGTTGGGATGCTGCCGGCGCCCCACGGATGGTGGTGTTTTGGGTAGGCGCCGCCGCCGATGCCCGAGTTTCCGTTGTTTTGATAGGCTGAAAAGGTATTTGGTGGTTTTTAAAAGTATTTAGGTTGGGCAAAAGGAGAATGATGAAAGTTTCGAAACCTACGCTGCGAATTTGCGACGGCACCGCCTCCAATGTTGCTGCGGCCGGTGTCACCTAGAAATCACGGTCTTTCTGGCAACTTCAGTCGACTTACGATTGCAAAGGCTGTGGAAGCACTCGTCGCATCGTCCGTTGTAAATTCCGGCCGTTTCCCCTTGACAGTTACGGGTGCAGCCCTTTCTTTGTACTAAAAAAATGGCTATATAGCGAGGGTTTAGGTTTAGCCTACCTGTTCCGTCAGCTCGGTACAGCGTATAGCAACGGTTCGTTGGGTCACAGCGAGCCTCCATCTGCGAGTAGGCGCAAGCAGGACCATCACATGCTTGGCAAGTTAGGCCTAAAATCGGCGAGTTTAATTTTTTTTTTTGACGATGTTTCTCGCTAGGTTTAAGATATTACTTCTTTCTAAGGGTCTATAAAGCTTGTTTTCGGAATTTAGGTTTTTGGGATGACATGAGCACCATAGGATGCCGACGTCAACTTATTTCCTGATTTAATTTTAATTTTAATGGTTTATGATCGTTAGAGTAAGGTTATTATTATATTTTCAAGGTCTTTGAGATTTTATTGGTCTCAAAATTTAGATTTTCACATTTTCCTTCAGATTTGAAACACAATACCACGAAGGGACGCCAAAATGGAGTAAATCAAGGCGAGATTGTCGGCCTCATTCGCGTGAAGTGTCTTTTGAATAGTTCAGGCTCCTCTGGGGATGTTTACATCTTCTTTTTGCTTTTTGACGTAATATTTCGGGGTAAGCTTTATCAGGTGAAATCGGTGCATATACAGAGGTGAAATGGGGGCGATGTGCAAAGCATTGTTTTCTCGAGTTTTTCGGCTTCTACTGGGTCTCATGAAGGCGGCTGTGCAGGTGGCGTTTGCCGTGGTGGTGCTTGTGGCCGTGGTTGTGGTTGTGCTTATGTTGGCCTGAAAACCGGGCGGTGGGGGATGGGCGTGAGCGTGGGGCGGGGGTAGTTGCGTGCTTTAGAAATTTTAGATTGCACTTAGTGAGGTTCAGAAAAGAATCTAGATTTCTCTACGGCTTTATATTTTTTTACAATGATTTTAGATATTCTGCTTCGTTTTACAAACCTTGTGTGTTCTTGTAGGGGTCGTTGTAGCCGTTGGGCTGCACACCACCGCCAATACCGCCGTTATTGTATCCTGAAATATGCGTTTTTAGCTTTTCTAACTTTTTGCAACGATTTTTTTGCGTTTAGTTTTGCAACTACTTACCAGCTCCACCTCCAATGCCGCCATTATTCCATCCCGGTTGCGCGCCGCCGCCAATTCCTTAAATAACAAATAGGTTTTGTTGATCTAGTTTTCTATAATTTTCAGGCAGAGCTGGCCTTTTTTTCACATTTTAAAACCCCTACCATTATTCTGGTAGACGCCGGTGCCCTGGCCGATTTGACGGCGATTCCTGGCCTCGGACACGAGGAGCATGGCTAAATTTGTTGTCATTAATATTTTACTGGCCGCTCAGGATGTTTCGGTGTTTCGATGCTCCGATTTTCTCCAGAAAACTGTCCTACAAAAACGCACCTGCCAGGAGCGCGGCGAGGAGCACGAGGTTTTTCATGGCGACTCTGAAAAGTTGACTTTTAGGCAGAAAAAAAAAGTTTTGCTATTTGGAAATTAAATTAGAAGGAAAATTACGTGATTTCGATGGCTTTGAGCTATAAGATAGACTTTGAGGGTCGGTTTCCTTTGTAATAAAGTTGAAAGGTTAGATTTTTAGGGAGGAAAATAGCGTATTTTCGGGGTTTGAGTTAGGCTCAACGTTAGAGAAATAGAAAAATTTAAATAAAGGAACTTTTGAAAGGTCTTTTGGATAGAGTTTTTAGAAGGTGTTGAAAATTAAAAATTGTAACTTTCAAATTACGTATTTTCCAGGTTAAGTGTCTGATAATTTTTTGTAAAAATTAGGTTTAATTCGTTTTAGGCGGGTTAATTTCATAGAATTTAAAATCATGTCCTCAAGCTTAACACCAAAAGCATGAGGGACAGATCAAAAGCGCGCCGGGCGCATCGGCGCTGGCTGTTTGACAGCGTGGGGTCAAAGCTGGACGGTGTTTACACGTTATATAGTGCCTTTTAGGGAAGGGACCGGGGGTGGCTGTCAGAAATCGGGGGGCGTTAGGGTGGAGAAGATGGAAAAGGAGAAGAAGAAGTAGAAGAGGGAGAAGAAGAGAGGAAGTGATGACTAGTTCGGCTTTATCAAACCTTTCCCTCGCCTCATGCCCGGGGTCTGCTGATAAGCCGGAGGGCCAGCCGGGGGGTGAACCCGGGCCAATGCAGCATCAAAATGTACACGCGTCTAAGTGGAAAGTCATGGAATTTGTTGAAATATATCTATTAAAAATGGACTCGATCTAAAATTGGACTTTCCGGCATCTTTAAAGAGACCGGAAAGTCAGGGTTATGGATTAACTATGGATTTTCCGCGCACGCTGCAGGGTCGACGTCAATGTTAGCAGTCCATTTCGCAATGGAACGTAGGGCTAAAAAGCTAAAATCAACCGATCTAAAATCCCGACAACCAAAATCCGGATGGGTCAAAACCCCGACAGCCAAAAATCCTGACGGCCAGAATGCCCACAGCCAAAATCCCCAGGTCAAAATCCCGACAAGCCAAAACACCGACACGTCAACATCTCGACAGGCAAAATACCGACACGCAAAATAGATGTTTAAAAGGAAATGGCATTCAATATAGCGTAAAGAATGTGTCGGAATTTGGACCTCGGGTTTTTGAGTGTCGGGATTTATGTCGGCATTTCGGTTGTCGGTATTATGCCTGGAATTTGCCCAGCGCGATGACCTATGCCTTGCCCGTCCTTTTAAATGAAGCGAAAATCGTAAAAAACAGAGAACGTATCTGGAAAATCACATCAAGAGGCAATGGAGCGCGACTCGGAATTTCGTCTCCAGCGAATTCCAGGTGATCAGAACAAACATAACATGACTCAGAGCCTGGTTTCCCGAATTTAGCATATTGTCGTTGTGGTTGTGTCCGAGAATCGCCGCTCGACGCGCGGCTCCTTTCAACGGAAATGCGGGAGATCGCGCGGTGGAATGTTTGTCCGATGTTGTAAAGGGAGGCAGACAGACAAACTGAAGGCACAAATCATGTACGATACGATACACGGAAATGCCGTTGACAGGAGCGGTGTGTAGTGTAGTTGGAAATTCCCAAAGAAACGCTGCTAGCCTGGCGCGTGTGACTTAAGCTAAAACCGCTGTATTGGACCAGAAATGTCTCTTTAAAGGGGCTGGAAAGCATGAAAACATCAGCTTTCCCAAAACATCCCGGCTAGCCTGCCCATTTTCATGCATGAATTCCCAAAGAAAACCGCTAATTTCTACAGTTTTCAGTAATGGACGGCTTCAAGGCGTCACTGCTAGCCTGGTCTGGTCTGGTCTAGTCTGGTCTATTGTACAACCTGAAAAACAAAATAAAACTACAAAGCCCCAGACTTAAGTCTGTTTCACAAAAAACCGCTGCTAGCCCGCCCTTCAGATTCTTGTGTAGATGAACTTGTTGGTGACGTCGGTAGCCGGGCGACGATTTATTTCGACTTAACCCCGCTGATTACGTTACTTATGTTTTGAGTAATGCAACCGCAAGGGTTTCTGCTAATTTTCCAAGATTTCGATTGATTTCCGAAAAGATCTCTGCTAGCTTGCTTGCATTTGACGTTTTCGCCTCCCGTCACACTCCCTTTAATCGCAGCACATAACCCTCTGTTTTCTGACTATTTCACCTCACTTACTCAACAAATGCCAACCTTTTGCGGGTCACACAAAAAATGGAATCGATGTTTCTAATTGGATTTTGGGGGGACGGTCGAGATGTCGGGGCACCTGTCTTCACAGGTGAATCTCGCTTGGGGGGGGGTACGGTAGCCATCTCCTCCGGCCCCGCCCGACCATTACGTCCACAACCCGGAAATTTCATCGACGCTGTTTTTTTCGGTTTTAGCGCTGGTTTGCATACATTTTGACCATTATAATATTTACTAAAGGGACTGGGAAGTGAAGAATTGTCTGAATTGCACTTTTTGAAATAGCTGGAATTGCTAGCTAGCACCGATTTTTGGGGAATTTGGAAGAATTTCGTGATTTCCATGAAAACCTCTCAAAAAATCAAATTGTCTTGGACAATTGGGAGGTGAGCTTGCAAGCCTCATGAGGCTTAGGCTGAGCTTAGGCTTAGGCTTGGCTTAGCCATAGGCTTAGGAATGGACTTAGACATAGGCAGGCTTAGGCTTGGGCCTAGGTTTGGGCTTGGACTTGGGCTTAGGCTTAGGCTTAGGCTCGGGCTTAGGATCAGGCTTAGACTTGGAATTAGGCTTACGTTTAGGCTTCGCCATAGACTTAGCGATAGGCTTAAACATGGGCTTGATCTTAGGCTTAGGTGTAAACTTAGGCTTAGGCTTAGGGGAATGAAAGTTCATGGATTTTTCACTTGCAAGTCCCTTTAAAAGTGCATCAAAATATTACTACTACTTTTCCATGATTTTAAGGTCATTTTTATGCAAAATGTCATCTGTTTTCAAAGTCAAAATCACGAATAGATGCGGCGACGCCTCGGCTGGGTGCTCGTCCTCCTCCTCCTCGCCGCCCTTGCCGGTGAGGCCGACTCGAAGAAGAAGAAGACCACAAACGACTACTCGGCGTACGGCGGATACAGCTACGGGGGCGCCTACAGTGGATATGGCGATTACAGTACGTCCGCCCAAAGATAATAAAAACCGGGAAAATGCAAAAATGCCAAAATCCGCTCGGGTTACGGTAAGTTGAACTTGGTCTTGAAAGCGTTGCTATAATAAAAATTTGAAGTTATTTTTTAGTAATTTTGGGGGTTTATTTTATTTTGAATTCCATAATTTGATTTTTAACACTCTTATAATTTTTAGGTTTTGATCTTTTAAAAATTTTACAATTTGAATTTGGGCTTTAATAAGTTAAAACAATTTTGAACATGACACTTTCTCAAAATCTGGATTTTCCGAGTTTTAACTGCAATTCTCAGCCCATTAGCGTATTTAATGTATTTAGTTTTTGCTGTAAAATCACCATTTATTACGACTTTTATGTTTAAAAAAATGATAATTGTGGAAATTTTGAATTTAGTCGCCTAATTTTTCAAAATGTCTTTTCCTATTTTGAAAATATTTGGCGGAATTTTGTTATAGATTACAGTATCCAAATTACCAAATATTAGCGAATTCCTGTGAAAATCACTGAGCAAAAACCCGTCATCAGCCACTCGGAAATCACAAATTTCCGGAGTGCTACAAATTACCGGGGTCGGCGCCGGCCGAGGGTGTAAATTGGGGCCCGAAAGGATTGTTAGCCCTCAACGCCCGAAATTTACTCAATTTCCTGTGCTTTTCCCTGCGGGACCCCCCTATGGGGCTGTCTGTCTCTTTTCTCGACCAACTAATCGGCTGTAATTTTGGTTTCTATGACGGCCCCCGGGGTCTCAAGCGGCCGTTGGGCTATAATTTTTTGTACCCCCACGATTCGAGGATCAGCTAAATAGAACTATTAGTCATTTACGAAATTTCATTCCGATTTATGGTAATTTTCAAAAATTTTTTGTTTAAAATGTTTTTTTTTGCTAGAAATCAAAATTAAGCCTCCGAGCCCTCCATAGCTCCATCAAAATGAATTTGCATATTTCAGAATCTTCGTGTAATTTGGGGTCCTTGTTCCTTATCGGGGGGGAGAGATTTAAAGACGTTGTAATAGAATTTACTTGCATTTTAGCTAGGTAAAACTATCTAAAGCCTTTACAAATTCTATTGAAATTTTGAAATTGTTGTCGAAAATCGGGATTTATGGTCTAAAAACCGAAATCTTGTTTAATTTCAAAATAACTCAGTAAATTGTTACGTTTATTAATAGTAAAAATACTTTATCTTCGACAAGTTAGATACGCAAAACAAGTTGGGCCTCATAGCCCCCCCGATAATGCAAAAGCTCCTCACTTTTATGCCTTAAGGCATAAAATTAACAACAAAAATACAACAAATTCCGTTTTTATGCGTGCCATGAAAATATGCATTTTAAAGTCATTACGGAGTCAAAAATTTCACTAAAGGCTTTCTCATCCCTTTAAAGTCCCTATTCTCTCTTTCCTCTCTTTTCGCCTTTACTTTTTGCCTCTTACTGTAACCCTCTTTTGGTCGAAGTGGAAATTCCGTACGTGAGATAGCACATCTTGTGCAGAATTTTTTGCTGATTCCGAAGCCGTTTTTAAAAGTTGCGGAACCCCTCAGATTAAAAAGTTATAAGCGTTTTTAATACCCAAAATGCCACAAATCGTTTACTTTAAAACGTTCTAAAAATTCCGTAAGATACTTTTGGGCGGAAAGTAAGCCATTTTCCGGGGTAAAAAAACGTGCTCTTTCGAATGGGCTATCTCACAAACCCGTAGCTCGAAATTTCGAAAATTTCAAAAATCGACCATCTTGGGCAAGGATCCGCCAAAAAAAACTTTTTTGCAAATTTTGAGCTACGGGTTCGTGAGGTAGCCCATTCGAAAGAGCATGTTTTTTTACCCCGGAAAATGTCTTACTTGCCTCCCAAAAGTATTTTACGGAATTTTTAGAACGTTTTAAAGTAAGCGATTTGTGGCATTTTGGGTATTAAAAACGCTTGTAACTTTTTAATCGGAGGGGTTCCGCAACTTTTAAAAACGGCTTCGGAATCAGCAAAAAATTCTGCACAAGATGTGCTATCTCACGTACGGAATTTCCACTTCGACCAAAAGAGGGTTACAGTTAGAATACGGCCGTCCTCCCCGGGAATGTCCCACCGAGACGCGGGGCTGACCTACGACGGCGATTCCGTAGTACACCCCACAACGCCCGATATTTACGCCTTTCTGGGGATTGATCGCGAGATAATGTCCACAAAAACACCAACGATTCCGACAAGTTCCCTATTGACGATGACGACTACAGTAGTCCCATCAACATTCCGGGACGCTACTGTGAGCAGTACGGTCCGGAATTTACTATCGACTACTGTAACCACGGCCCAAGTACAAACTGCAGCCACAGCGATGACCACCAGAAGTTGGACACCGGCGCGTAAGTTGCAGCCAGTCGAAAAAATTGATTTTTGGACCAAGGGGTTCTGGCTACCGGTTTTTCCGCAAAGATTTTTGCTGGGTATTCCGGTATTATAGATTCGTATTATAACTTAAGCGGCTAAAAACCGAAAAATATATTTTTGGATAGTGTATTTTCCCGATTTTCTAATATTTGCTAGATTTGCTAATTATCTTTTTCTAGATCCTCTGATTTAAGTTTTGTAAATCTTCGCTAGCTCGCCTTAAATTTTCCTCCAGCATCTCTGCTAGAGTGCCTTTAGTTTTCCTCCTGAATTTCTGCCAGATTGCCCTGATTTTTTGGCATAATCTCTATTAGCTTACCTCGCCTTCCCTACGACTAGTCGTCATTTTTCCATTCGCCGATCTATAAAACACAAAAACTTTCATTTTTTGGGCTAGGGTACTTTTCCGCAAGTATTCCTGCTAGATCGCCCTTTATTTTGCTCCAAAATCTCTGCAATTTAGCCTTGCCTCCTCGACGACTCATTTTCCATCCCATAAATTACCAATTTCCCACCCCGAAATTGCCCCCTGCAGCCTATCGATTGCCCCAGTTACCGTACCCCCCGGGGGTCCGCCTCCGTTACACTCCGCTCCTCCGGGGGGTGATCTCCAGCTGATGGGGAGAGCATGGTTTCTAAAAAGTGCCCGCCGCGTGCGCGTTCGGGGCCAATTTACACCTGCACGGCTGCGCTTTTTAGTTTTTTTTTGAAAGGCAGCTGCTTTTCCTGGGGTACCGTACCCCAAACATGGGGGCCATTTTCTATTGCGCGCCCCATTCGCTACCGTAACAACCGATCATGGATTCGGTGCCTTTCGATAAGCTGTCAATGGTATTGCCGCCCGACTCGTTCCCCTCGACGCCCGGGACGCCAGGAGGGCCTCCAGCGCGTAAGCGCTGCTCGGTGCGCGCGACCGCGCTGGGCGTGTTTTTCATCGCGGCGATTATCTTGACGCCAATCGTGTTGCGCACCGTCGTCCCCAGATCGTTCAAGGCGGCCAATCACAGTGGGTAGATGCTCATTTTGGGGCGGGATCTCGTGGAATTTCGCTGGATTAGCACGTTCTCGTGGTACTGTTAGCGCCTGAGACATTTGCGTAATTAGGCGCTTCCGTAGCGCGTACCTGAAATTACTAGCTAAAATAAATGTTGTAATCGAAAACTGGGCTTTCCGGCGGGGACAGGTGTTTTTTTGATGGCGACCTTACTCTTGAAAAGTGCTGAAGGAAAATCGATACTTTTCTCGGGATTCTGGAGCAAATTTTAGGGCATGCTAGCCGAGAGCGTTTGGGGAAAGCGGACGAACCCTAAAATTTCCATCCGCAGCTATTTAGCAAAATCTATGATTCTGAATCAGGGTTCTTCTGGAAGAAAGCAAAAATATTAAGTATCTCCCGCTCTCGCTCTCGCACTTTGTCGCTCTCTCTGAAGCTCTCTCTTTCTTTCTCTCTCGCTATCTCTCGCTCTCGCTCACGCTCTCCTCTATTCTCTCTTTTCCTATCTCTCTCTCTCTCTCTCTCTCTCTCTCTCTCTTTCTCTCCCTCTCTCTCTATCTCGCTCTGTCTCTCTCTCGCTCTCTCTTCTACAGCCTTCTGATTTCTTAAGAAAATCCAACTATCGACCAATTACCCCCTACCTGCCCGGTCGCCACTTAGGCGCACACGCAAAAAGTAGCCGGCCGGCATGGCAACCCCGAATTTCCAGCTGCCCTCAGGCGAGGTGTCAGCTGTTTTTCGGCGGAATAAAGGTTGCCCATTGGTCTACAAACATCTGGGAATGAAAACAAAAATGACAAATACAGTCTGGTGGAGCTGGATTTGCAGAAAAATCGAAAAAATGTTGTTTTTCAGCTTTCGTCGACGAGCTGCAGCCGGTGTACGGGGTAGTGTACGGTATCTCGGCGCCGATACTCATCCTTTTTCTCTACTTGACACTTGTTGGGATACGGTACGTGTTTGTAGAGGTATAGAAGATTTGAAAGAAAGGTTAAACGCGTTGAAAATTTAATTAATAAGAATTTTAAGCTACTTTATTTACACTCAGATTTTTTATTCTAAAAATTCACGGATTTGCAGAAGTCTCGACGTGCGGCGATGGCTGGTGGTGCACGTGACGTGCTGGATGATTTGGGAGCTGGTAGGCGTCAGGGGTAGCGTAGTGTAGCTGCGCTTGTAGGTGCAAAGCACCGAGGGCAACACACACTCGCCGTGGGCCGGGTGGTTGGACCTGGGGACCGACGTGAATACCGCTTGGCCGCTTGTTTGTTATGCAGCCTTATTCTGTGGTTGGTTACCTGGATCAGTGCCTTAAAAATAGATGAACATCGACTTTTCACGGTTGTTCTCTCTCCCTTTCTCTCTCTCCCTATCTCTCCTTTTCAGGCCTTTGCCTCCTCTACATCGAGTCCATCGTCACCTCAATCATGTGGGCGTGTGCAGCCAAGGCTCGCTACGGTATCGTCTACAACGCTATTTGGCTGTTCCTCTACTTGCCATTACCAAATGCCATCATCGCCTTCTGCTGGTGGGCTAAGGTGAGAACGACGTCGGCGAGGAGTTCGGGAAAAAGGACTTGAACAAATCACCAGTGTCAAAAACGTCATCAAGGGGTTCTGGCCATTAACTTCTGAATCCTGGCTTGAACCTTAGAAGCGTCAGCAAGCGGTTCAGCGCAATACCGTCAAAAGCTTACCTGAAAGGTTCAGCACATTTCCTCCAAAATATTCTGTGCCACCACGGCGTCAGCAAGGAGTTCGGAAATCGTGTCAGGATCTTATAAATGGATATTTTGCAGTTCAACGCCGACCCGGCCGAGTACACGTGGTGGTACGACCCGGTTGAGGCCCTGTTTTCCATCACCGCCATCCTATCGTGGTTGCTGATGACCATCTACCTGGTCGTCATCCTGGTGTTGTCGCTCGCGCTCCCGTTCTGTTGCCGGAAGCGCAAGGATCCACACCGTGAGGTAGGCTAGCAGAGATCGTTGATAGATATGAATAGCAAGCTAGCAGAGTTTTTTGGGGAATTCAGATAAAATCCAATTTTTAGATGGGCGCATTCCCGATCGGGAAGATGTGGCTGACGCTCATCTACGGGCTGGTGCCACAGGTCGGTCGTGCTCACGGGCTCTCTCAAACACGCGTTCCTTTTCTATCACACACCCTTTAATTCTAGGTGCTGATCATGCCGACCTCCCTCGTCCCGCTGATGACGTTCATGACGACCAACTTCCAGGACCTGCTCCTTAGCATTATGAATTGGGTCACCGGTAATCTATCGCTTCTCCTGTTTTTTAAGTACCAATTTTTCCTGATTATTCTCTCTCTCCCTCTCTCTCTCACTCACTCACTCGCTCTCTCTACCTCTCTATCTCTGGCCCTCTCTCCCTCATCGCCTCATTCAGATCATTTCGATTTCGATCTCGAGTTGCCCAGCGGCCCAGGTAACAAAAAGGAGCACGAGGAAAATTCCAGAAAAATCCTATGTTCTCACAAAAATTGCATGTTGCATCTATTGAATCTTATGTTTTTATGAGTTAAAATCGGTGCAAGAGCGAAATTTCAGGGTTAAGAAGAATAACATCTATTATTGCACACGTCTGGGTTGCCTAAAAATCGCGCCTGGCTGGTGTCACGCCCCCTTTAAACCCTGCAACCGTAATCCACCCTTAAGTTCAAGCAAATTAACACAGCACGAAATATCGTAAGACCGAACGCGTGGCAGGTGCGTTGCGTGTCACCCGGAATGTACGAAGAGAGAGAGAGAGAGAGAGAGAGAGAGAGAGAGAGAGAGAGGGAGAGAGCGAGAGAACAATACGCAACGCATCCGCCACACGTTCACCTGACCACCAGCAAAAACTTCAAAAGACCCAATCTTTTCCAGGGAGCTCGAGTGGGGGCGGCAGCTCGTGGCTGATGACGTACGGGCTAAAGTTCCTCGGCTACCAGACCTACTATGTGCTCTACCTGCCCGTCGTGATGTGCTTCCTTGCGCTGGTGTGCTTCCCCTGCTTCTGGCGAGCGGTGAGGGCTAATTAGACTATTTAGCTGGCTGTTGAAGGAAGAGTGAAACCCATTAAAACCAGTAAAACCAGCAAAAATCTTTTCCTTACAGTTCATCGTCCTCTTGACGTGCGGTCGGCTGTGCGCCTCCAACAAGTCGAAGGTGAAGCTTTGCTAAGGTGGGGAATTGATCTGGAAATTCAGCGATTCGGCAGCAGCCCCCCACCGTCCTACCCGGGAGCTGTTGACGTGAAGGACGGACCGCCAAAGTTCTAAATTGAATTGTTGTAATGTTAATTGAGATCGAGCTAGAATCCAAACTTAAGCTCGGAAGGTCCCGCAACGATTTCCACTTTTTCTGACTTCCAAGTCCCTTTAGCCTACAGTATGTAAATTTTTACAACCCTTGTAAATTATATTTGTCTTCCCTCATCCACCGATCTCTTTAGAAACAAAAACGGGCATCTTTCCGCATGACAACAAATCCCGGTATGAAAAACTTTGCCGATGTAAACTGTTATTGAAATAAAGAAGTGTTAGCCTATTACCGTGTTGTTTAAGAATACGTTGAAAACACAGATACACACTTACCGGGACGGACAACGCCAAAATCCCGACAGAAAAAATGCCGAAAGCCATAATCCCGTCAGGCCAAGTCCCCGACATTCAAAATAGCGACGTGAAAAGGGCCGCAAGGCAAAAATACGGAAAGCCATAATCCTGACAGCAATAATGCCGAAAAACCAAAATCCCGACACGCAAATAGAGCTTACGAAGGCGGTCGCATTCTAACAGCGTGATGAATATGTCGGGAGTTTGGCTGCCGACACTTTGATCTGTCGGGCTCTTCGATTCAGGCATTTTGAGTCTCAGGATCTTGGCTCTGGACTATGACTGTCACGATTTTTGCTGTCGGGATTTTGGTCTGTCGAGATTCACGATGTCTAGATTTTTGCTGCCTAGATTTTCGCTGTCGGTATTTTTATTGTTGGGGTTATGGGTGTCGGGATTTTGGCTCTCTGGACCATGACAATCGCGATTTTGACTGTCTGGACTGTCTGACTCTGAATTCTGAAGTCTGATTTTATATGGAAGAGGCGTGAATCAATGCCATAATTTATTACCCCTGACTTCCGGAGGGTGCGGCCCATCCTTCTTTCCCTCCGTGCTTCTATCCCATCCGGGAGCCGCCAAAATCGGTGATAAGCCGCCGTGTAAACCGTCGCGTCGTCGCCGAGAATTTACACCCCTCGGAAGGGGGGGGGGGCTTTGATAAGGTGCCGATGACGCGCCAATTGATCAGGCCGAGACATTTGCGTTCCAGGGGGGTTGCTTTAAAGGGACCGGCAAGCCTTGGCTAGGGAGTTTATTGGCTAGGACTCCTTTGAGGGCGCGACACGCAACCCTTTCGCCGCTTTTTTATTGCGTAATCGGTTACGCGCCTTGAAGTAACGCCGAAATTAGAAGTGCAGACGTTGTGAGGAGCCACGCGTAGCCCTACGAGATGCGCCGATCGACTGGTTTTCTTATGGATTCTGGAAATTTGAACCCAAAAGGACTAGAACGAAGCGTCACTGTCCCTTTAAAGGCATGGCTGGCTGTTTCCCACCCTCTCTCTCTCTCTCTCTCTCTCTCTCTCTCTCTCTCTCTCTCTCTCGATCTCTCGATCTCTCCTTTCTATCGATTTAGCTCTCGCTCTCTATCTCTCTTTCTCGATCTCTTTCACTCTCGATCTCTCGATCTCTCCTTTCTCTCGATCTCTCTCGCTTTCTCCCTCTCCCTTTCTCTCGCTCCATCTCGCTCGCTCTCTCTCTTCCCCTTTCCAGTCCCTTTAAAGCCCCGAACATTTTTTGTGATAATCAGCTCTTCCATTAACATTTTGCACCTGAAAACCCGTCAATTTATTACCCATAAACAGTTACGATAAATCGTCAGCCGGCAGCCATAGGTCGTAAAACGTTGTAAAAATTTTTGGGGTGCTATTGGTGATAAGGTTTGGATGGCCGGTGTGAAGCTTCTGGTTGGGGTGACGCCCTTCCAACTTCTGCTCGAGATTTATTATATTGTTATGCTTTTATACACTTTTGAGGTGGTAACATAAAAAAAGTTATCATTTAGACCTCAACAATGAGGCGATGGGCCCTGACTTTGGCCCTAATTTGTTTGGTGGCCCTTTTTAGGGGAGGATCTGCTCAAAAATCTTCGGTAAGTGCAAACGTGTAAAATTTAAATTTAGATAGTTTTCTATTTGAAATTTAGCAATAAAATCAAAAACTGGATTTAAGACGCAATTAGGCAGCGCTAGGGATTTTCTTGGCTACGGCTTCCGTCACGATTTTCGGAGGAAATCTGACGCAACGCGCGCGCTTGCGTTTCGTACTCGATTACGTCCTCAAAACCGTAGCAGCGTGTGCGTTGCGTATCCAGCAAAAGGGCTATGAAATACATAGACTTACTCGCCTTACGCGTTCCATTAAATCACGGCGTCTCAGGATTCGACGACAGTCGCAACTACCACCACTTCCGGCTCCAGCTCCACCCCGTCGGATGGGAGCAGCTCAAGTGGGGGTTTTCAGACTTCTAGAAGCCAAAAATCGACCGCTCACGACCACTCGGTGTCGACAACCGTCTGGTCCGCCTAGTTGTCGACACCTAGTCGTTCAGACGGGTCGATTCTTGCTAAACTAGGACTGCCGGCCTGGCTTGAATAATGCTTTCAAAAGGTCTAGGTGCTGTCGATACCTAGTCAGCTATGACGTCGATTTTCCCGATTGTGTTCTCTCTATATAATTTATTAAAGGTTGAGTAATTTCGAGAATCGACCCCCAGCTAGACTAGGCGTCGACGGCTATTAAAAATCGGAAATTTTGGACATTTCGAAATAATTGGATTTTTTTGTGGTTGTCAATTTCACACGAATACGGTCCAACTTTTGACGCTTGCTAATACCTTTAAAAACATCAATATCTTGCGGGGCTACTATGCATTTTGCGTTGTGGAAAGCTTCGGCTACTGGCTAATTTATTACTTTTTTTTAGCCGCCACGAACGCAGCAGTTGTCAGTTCAACAACGGACGCGGTGAGCGGAAATTTGTCTCAGAATTAAATCTCCTTATCTAATTGAATCGAATCGATTTTAGTCTTCGGGAACCGGCGGCACATCTCAGTCAGTGGGAAGCAGCACATCTGGGGCACCAAGACCGTCAACGTCGTCGGGTGTTCCCGTCTCCTTAACATCACCTGGTTCCACACCCACGGTTCCGTCGGGCCAGACAACGGTAGAGCATTCTAAAAATATGCATTTATCGGTTTAGCCATCCGCGGGCTCTACGCAGAGTGGCAGTACATCAAATCCAGCAAGTCCCGGATCCACGGTGACAAGTAAGCGCATCTAAAATTTTCGACTGCGAGACCTTTTTAGCCCAAGCACCCACTACGCAGCCAATAGATGTGGTAGGTCTCGAAATGCAAAAAAAAATACGAAAATTACATTTTGAATTTCCTAAATGATCTTGGCTATAGAGTGGAGCCGAACATTTTCAACTTTGCCTAACGAAACCCATCTTAAGCCTGAAAACCCGTGCTAACTGGCCTTTTTTAGAAAGCCAATAGTTGCGGACTTTTCCAAAAACTATCTATCTGTTTAAAGGGACCTGGAAGCCAATTTAACCTTCGGAAAAATCTACGAGACTTAAAGTTTTAGACTCAAGTCCTCTGGACGGTTCCGCTCGACGACACCGACCCGACGACGCTGTTGCAGCAGATTGCCGCCCTGAACGCCACGGTGATGGGGTGGGTGGAGAGAGAGAACGAGAGAGAGAGAGAGAGAGACAGACAGGAGAGAGAGAGAGAGAGAGAGAGATCCTGAAGCTTCCGAAACTCCCCATTCCAGGCTTAAACAAAAGATCTCGACCCTGTTCGACAACGTGAACGGCCAGAACAACAGTCTGATCGACCAGCTGAACGCGTACAACGTAACGAGTTGGTCATCTACCCTTTTCCGAGAATAATCTCCAAATTACAGTTCAAAATATTGCGCTCGACAGTGACGCCTTGATGAAGGAGATCAACAACTCCAAAATCGAGTTTGCGGCCAGCAACAGCTGTAAGTCGACAACCTAATTTAGGCTTGCTTCAAAGATTTAGCATTTGAAGTTGGGCTTTAAATTTATTTTTGTTGTTTTATGCTACACCGACCTTCATGCTTATAATTAATGGATTATTCCGATCTACGATTGCACCTAATCTTTCTAGTTGCCGCAATGGTGCTGCAGCAGATGGCGTGTATGAAGAGCAGCCCTTGTGCTGTCCCGCCCACCCCGCCCGCACCAAGTATGTCCTTAAAAAGTCGATGATCTAGAACGAGAAACCAAAAGGAAACAAATTCTCCAATCCGGTTGTTTATAGCCGCTACTGCTTGCATCGGAAACCAGGATGCGACGAACAGTAGCAACAGCTTCAGCTACAGTAGTGCCGTAGAATTCAATTGCAGCACGACGGTAGGGATAGACTGGTAGAGAGAGAGAGAGAGAGCGAGCGAGCGAGAGAGAGAAAGAGAGAGTGTGTGAAATCGAGCTTCAAGCTCACCATACAGATCATCTCCCCCTGACGACCCTCTCGAATTGAGCGTCTCGTTCGGCAAGCTGAAAAAACTGACGATCTTGGACGCGGTCTCAGGCAAGGAACTTACTGGGTGAGTCGTATTTTATAAGCTTTAACCCGAGTGGTGTTAGCTTCAAGACGGATGGCAGCCCACAAGAGTTGAAGACAACGGCCGTTCTTGTGAATTATCAGGATGATGACTCTACTGGCGGCCAAAATCTGACCGTTACCTATTTGACTTGTAAGTCGACAATGAAGTTTTCGAACAAGCTTCGTTTGTTCCAGACAACGTCTGCACGGACTTTAAATGCGAGAATGGCGGAACTTGCTTTGTGGACAGTGGTCTCCCGCATTGCAAGTGCGAGATTTGCTTCTCTGGAGAGCATTGTGAAGGTAGCTTTGGGGTTCTAATAAATACAGAGTCTCCAAAAATATTGGCTATTTGGCCCGGAAATACTTGTAATTTTGCACAGGGGATTGCCTTAAATGCCGACGGCGCCATGAGGTCGAGTGGAGGGTGCCGCAATGGAAAAACACCACACCCCCTTCCCCTTGTAACTCGATGCCGAAGTTTCGGACCGGAATACCCCCTTGAAATTGCGGGTTTATAACAAGCTTGAAAACCATGTTTTTTTTGTCTAAATCAGCGGTTGTACAACACATTTACAAAAAGAACGGCCACTGAATCTGATTAAGGGTAACTTCCGATCATTTAGCTTGAAGGAGGTTGGTGAAAACTAACTCGTGTGCAACCCCAAAAACCGAAAATTTTACACAATGAGCTGTAAAATATTTGTTTAATAAAAAATGGCTTTGAAGATTGCTGTAAACTCGTGTCAAAGGAATTTGAATGGGGTAACTATTTATCAATCCGATCCGATACTTTTGCGTGAAACGGCTTTTTCTTCCCTCCCAACCCCCCCAATTTCGAGATTCTGAAATTTCGGCATTGTGATAGTAACCCAAATTTAGCTGAAACAAATCCGTGCACTGGTAGCCAAGTCAACCGCAATTGCAAGGAGATCAATGGTCAGCAGAAGTGTGTCCCAGATACCTCGGGCGGTACTTGCGACTGGAAGGTACGTTTTGCGTATTTAGAGTCGGGGGATGGCTGACGTTTGTTAGATACGAGCGCGCAAGGGCATCCAGATGAATCCCAGGCGAAACTCTGTCAGTAATACCATAAATATTCCACCTGACTTTCAGTGTGAGTGTACGCCACCTTACCATAATCCAGCCGGCGGCAATAACAAGACCTGCGTGGATACCTTGGAATCGCGTTGGTTCCGGTGGTAGACAAACTTGCGTGCCGATTTTGACTCCAGATGCCTTGACGAAACCAATAAACATGCTCCAAAATTGTATTTATAAACGTTTCCTATCGGTATTGTTGTAAGTTGATTGATGTATTATTTTTTTCGCTCATTTTTTGCCTTTCAAAACTTTACTGGAGTTTTGTGTGCTTTTAACGTTGTTGCATGCAGCGTTTCCAAACCCGTTTTCCGGGAGGATCTGATAGCTACAAGAATGTCAGCGATCAGAACTTTTAGCCTGTTTAGAACACAGACAATAGGTCATCGGCCTGGCGGCCAGATCAAGGCCCCTATTGCCGCTTGGTATTGAGTAATGGGGGTACGGTAATTTTCGGGTTTATGGGGGTGGGATGGGGAGGCAGATGAGGCCGGCGGATCGGACTCATTAGACATCGGGTTCATCTGGGAAAACGGTTACGGTAATGGGAAATCTAGATGGCTTTTGTAAGTAGGAGTCGAATGGAAATAGCTCAAAAAAATGGAAAATCTCTCGGCTTGTAGCCCAGAATCAAAACTTATTGCTAAAAGTCTTAAAACTTGAAAAAGTTTAAGTAGAAATAGAAATTCCTATCTTTTTCGATATTTTTGTGTGTACGCTCTTTCCCTATTTACATAGCGTCATGCCATCTTTTTAAGCATGTTCCTGCCATTTCACGCGGGACTCGAACCGATGCTGTTAGAGCGACAGGCCCCAACGCGAATCATGTGATTCACGTAAACAACTCCCCCCAACTCAACCCTCCCCAAAATTTCCCCATTTTTCAATTTCAACACGACCTAGGCTGGGAATAGGTTACTGGAGGCAAAAAGCGGTGGACAGCAATTTGCTACTCAACTTTTGGAGGGGAAGGGCCGTTGAAGGTGCTGGGAAGGAGAAGCGAAAAGATTGTAGTAACCTTAAAAATGGTTTTGCCGGCTCCTTTCAAGGAAGAAAAATAGATTTTGAGCACGAGCTCATGCTTCAAAGGGACGGACATGTAGCACTGGCACGTTCCCGCTCCTTGCAACTTGCAAAAATTAGTTTTTAGCTCATGCTTTAGAGACACAGCTGATGCTCCAAAAACTTTAGGAACGCAATTCGGGACAGGTGGCTGAAAATCCTTTAGACACGTTTCTACAGAGATTTGACCTTCCAAGTGCCATTCATAAATTAGTGCTCCCAACCAGGAGAATGATGTGTGAAAATCAAAATTACGGAGCACCACTCAACTCGATTTGGAGCTTTTCAGATTACGCGAGTGAACGGGTTACTGTAACGCTGCATGCCTTTAAGGACAGCCGGATGTAACAGTACTTTGAAGAAAAGAGTACGGTAGTCGTGCTTCGCACTTCTCTGAAAATTACCTCATAGTCCAGCTTTGGCATAGAGAATCGACCTAGCTTGGCGTCCACATCCCTCTAAAATTCCGCAAAGCACCTATGCACTGTCGAGCTACCCGTATTTTCCCACATTGAGGACTGCGCTTTCTGGGAGACGATCCGGGTTTTCCCTTACCTTAAATATCCGATATACTACCCTTCAATTTAACTCTAGCGCTTCGATTTCACCAATTGACACCATTTTGTGATTTTTCTAGCTTGGTTTCTTTGGACCTTTAGTTTTGCCTTAGAGAATCGATCTAGCTTAGCTTCCATGCTTTCTGCTTCCATTCCTCAATGCACCCATGGACTGTCCCCACTTTTTCCGCATCAAATATTCAACCCAGACCGGGCCAGGCAGCGGCTAGGGGAGCTTCGTCTCCGCCGGCTGCCCATTGTTCGAGGCTTGGGGTGCGCCCCCCTGGGTGTCTCTGTCCCATTTCCTGTTGGCCGGACGCCAGGTGTACGGTCGGTTGGGTGGAGAGAGAGAGAGAGAGAGAGAGAGAGAGAGCCAGTGTCGCCGGTCGCCGTCGCTGGTTCGACCCCCCCCCCCGCGGCCATTGTCTTCTGCAGGGGTGTGGACACGTGACTTGTCCTCTCTCGCTTCCCTTCCCTCGCATTTGCATACACTCGTCTCTCTCTCTCTCTCTCTCGCTCTCTCCCCTCCCTGCGGGCCAGTATGCGACGCCTTATCGATCGGTCGACGGGGTGGTGGTGGTGGGGCAGACGGGATGGATGAGTGGTGCGAATAGGGCGAGGCGGCCGAGCTGTCGTTGATCGTGGCGGCGACAATCGCCGACTAGTACGGCGAAAGAGCATGGAAAATACAGGACTTAAAAAAATCGATGTTTTGTGTGGACTACAGACTACAAACTACAGACGACAATTTATAGAGCATGGGGGAAATTCCACTCCGGAAAGCTTAGAAATTCTTTGAAATAGTCGTGTTTCAACTTTTGCGAGCCGACACCCGGGCCTTAGATCTCTATTCTGGCCTTTTATGATGCACTTCACGTGATTAAAAACGCATTTTTGTGCAATGCTCATTTCATTAGCTAATCGATTGGGCGGTGAAGCCGACTTCAGTTATCATACAATGGACTCGCCTAAATCGGTCCACATAGCCAATGGATGCCTTGGACCCGCCATTCCCCAAGGGGGTCCCGGCTGAACCAAAGGGTTTCGCTCTCTCTCACTCTCCCTTTCTCTCTCTCTCCCTCTCTCTCTCTCTCTCTCTCTCGTTCTCGTCAGGGCGACCGAGAAAAACGAAGAAAAACTGAAAACAAAGCGCTTCGCTGCTTTCCCCCGGCGCATCTGAAGAGCGATAAGGAGGAGAAGGAGGAGAAGATGCCGTGAAGACAGACAGAGAGAGAAACGAGTACCCTGAAATGTACAGTAAAAGGTCTAGTTGTCCTTGACAGAGTTATTTAATTGATTTAGCCAAGTTTTTAGATCGCAAAAAGCTAGGTCCCGTTCTTAGACAGCATTTAGCCTCAGAATCTGGAAAAATTGAACCGTCAGGTGGTTTTTAGGGTACGGTAGCTTGACCGCATCGTGCCTTCGGCACCCGAAGACGTACATTCAATCGATTCCCGCGTCAATTGAAGCGGCACGTCCCTGATTTCCGCCCTGTCACACCCCCTTTAGAACCCCATTATCGATCGATTTCTACTTTCGTACATCTCCATTTTGTTGATCGACCACCTCTCTCTCTCACTCCCCATAGACCCCGACTATTCCATTTCATAAACACACATACACACACTCGCCCCGGGGTGTCCATGGGTGTCCATAGGCTAGCCTGCCGCTACGCCTCTGGGCTAGGGTGGGTGGGGTCCATTTTCCACTCCCCTCCCGATTTTCCCTCGGGTACCCCTGCTCCGACTAGCGCAAACACCCGAGGCTTTTGGCAGCCGGCCAGCGACTCCGAACCCGCCACCCCTATGCCACTCCCAGGGCGCATAGCCCCCGCCTTGGCACCCCGCCAACCCCGTTGCCTCTATCCCCCTTGCCTGCCTCGATGCAACGCGCAAACAAGCCGTCGGGTGAGGGGAGTGGGGAGAGGGTACAGAGGTAGAGGAGAGAGAGAGAGAGAGAGAGAGAGAGAGAGAGAGAGAGTTCTTGGGCGAGGGGGGTGATGGATGGATGACTGAGGAGAGAGGGCAGAGAAACGAGGGCAGAGAGGTAGAGGGTGGGGAGAGACTATGGGAAATTAGGAGGGACAGCGTAGGGGAGGGTCGACCCATCGGGAGAGGGATGAGGGATAGTTGATGTCATAGAGAGGCCAGTGAAACGAGGCTGCTTCCCGGGAAAGGGCGAGACAGTGGAAGTCGCGCGGAGACCCAGACGAATACAGCCACAACAGCGCAATCCACGGGTTTAGCGACGCCTGGCGAGAGAGTGAGAGAGCAGGCAGCTAGCCGAGACGCAGACAAGCAGAGAACCAACGATGTGAAGACACCCAGTTGGCGATAGCCCCCCGAGAGAGCGCAAAAGCCTAGAGGACCTTGCCGATCGTAGAACCCACAGCCGCATCGGAGAGCCCCCGACGACGAGCGCGTGTTTTCGCCATACGGCCGAGACGACGACACTCGGCCCTCTGCCAACAGAGACGAGAGAGTGGGTGCGGCGTGGAGAGTGGGGGAGGGCAGAGCGGCAGCCCCGGACGCGACGACCCGGCCCGCCCGGCTCCTCTGCGACCAGCTCCAGCACGACGGCGCCCACCCCCACCCCGCACACGTGATCGCCTGAATATTACGGGGGCGGCGGGCTGGAGACGGAGAAGTATCGATTGGAAACTGGGTGGAAGGGGGAGGGGTTAAAGGGAAGATGACAGGGGGGAGGCTTTGGGCTCCAGACTCCAAGTATCGATCGGAAAGTTGGAGGATGGTTTTAAAGGGGAGGGGGGTTAGCGACATAGACGCTCCAAGTCAGTATCGATTGAAAATCTAGTACCTCAGAGAACGCCGTGGAAAACCAAACCGACCGATATCCCTGAGAAATACATGTCGTGTACTATTGAGAGCTTTTCTCTGGGCGATAGCAAGCTCATCTCCAGGTTTATTTCATATGCCTCTACTCCAGGAATATACGATATGTCAATCACACCGTCGCGTGGATGCTCCGGGACCGGAAAGGAGTGGGTGTAATGGGTTGTCATGTGGAATCTTTTCAAAAGGAGCAGCCCGCATGCACACGGGGAGAAAGCCCGGCACGATCGATCGGGGGGCGACGATGCGACGGCGTCGGCCGAGGGATAGCAAATCGATACCTGAGATACCTTACTGATAGGTTTGCTGTCCGGATCTGTGGTAGTCTTAAGGCTATCGGGTTCCAAAATTGGACTTAATCTAAGGTAGGATACTTCGAAGATCCTACTTAAGTTTAAGTTTAAGCATTCATAAGTAATTTGTAATACCCAGATCCCTTAAAAATTCAAGTTGTATCCGTCCTTAGCCACACCACACTACTTACTATAACTAATTTCGAACAGGATTCCTAGAACCAACCAATTTCTCTGTCGGTCTCTCTGACTTTCGCTCTGTCACTCCGTATTTCTGTCTGCCAATCTCAAACCTGCCATTCAATCACTCCAATCCTTGTCGCGAAATCAGGCTTTTCCTAGGAATTCCCAGGTCAATTGATGGCTTCGCCGTAGCCCGTTCCCCCGCGCTCCCCAAGCTACAGTAACCCCGGCCCTGGGTACCTACAGTAACCCCCACCAGCTCCGGGGCTTGGGCTGGCTCCGTGCCAGCGACCCCGCCACCCGGATCGCCTGATTTGGGGGACACCACGGAGTTGAACGACTCGAGCCCGGGAATTGGAGGCGAACGACCACCGTTTAGGGATTGGTTTTTGGGTTTAAAGGGGCTGTGAAGGCAAAAGTCGTTGCCAGAGATTTCTTGCTGAAAGGACCGCTTTAACAGCGCAAAGAATGGTGGACCGTGAGACCGGAATGCTTGGTAAAACGGGTTTTTGAGACGGGAATTTTGCATTTTTCGAGCTTAACGTTCTGGCCGGGTTTCGCTACGGCGCACTAATGACAAAGCTTTGAGCGCACAGAGGTGTACCAGCACCCGGCGCTAAAAATTATGCTAAAACCTCTTTATCCATAAAAACATACAAAAAGAGCTAAAATCTAGCGAAAAGCGTCAAGCTTGTTTTTAAATAGAAAGCTTGACCGTAAATGTCCAATTTCGGTAACCTTTCGCTATGCTCCAAATGACCCTACCAAATTAGTGTTAACTTTTGTAAGTTGTAGTTTAGCAGCGACTTAACGACTAAAACGGCTGATTAAGTAGTAAGTGGTAGTATTAAGGATACTCTTCCCTACGGGAACGACCTTTTCCCCTTTCCAGGAACACTACCCCGCTACGGTCCGTTACGATCCTCTTTACGATTCGCGCGCCCGGAATTTTAGGGTTGTAGGCAAAAAAAGTGCGCGGAATAGGGAGGGAAAAGTGCGCGACGCCAGAAGCTCAATGCCTTAAGCTTTCAAGCTTACTTACTTACTTTCCAAGCCCAATTTGAAGCGAGAGACTCCGAAAATCAAGTCCCACGGTCAAGCCCTAGCCCGGGCAGGGGACGCCAATTTTTTGGCTGGGCGCCAACACCCCCAAGCCACCCTACCCTCCCCAGCCCCAAAATTTCCGCCAAGTTTCTCGCTCTGTAGCCAAGAGTTGCGTGTGTGGTACTGTGGTATATCCTGCATTTTGAGTATCGAAAGACCGTGACATTGAAATTCGTTTATTTTTATTGCATTTTATCAGGTTTTTTTGCGGTGGAAATGGAGGCAAAAATGCGACTGCGGCCCAGTGAACCAGCACTATTTACAGTGTATAATCATCTGTTTTCGGGGGGGAAATTCGGAGAGAATACATGTAAAAAGAGAGGGGGAAGTGGGGTGGCGAAGGCAGACACGGAATATTTTTTGGGGTATGATGGCTATATACAGAAAGACTATTTGCCAGGGTGGTGGTGGTGGTGCTAGTCGATTACGGGGGTGTTGTAGATGTTTCTGGTGAAGACGCTGAGTTGGAGATCCTTGAGGTGGGTGGGGAAACGCACGACGAGTTCGGCGAGTACGTTTATTTCTGAAAATTCGAGGTTAATAGCGTTTTTAAAAGGCTTAGAAGTAGTAGATGAGCTCGGCAGTGGAAAAGTAACGAACCTTGGCGACCTTGGCCTTCTTGGGCGATGCCTTCTTGGCCTTCTTCGGCGACTTGGCCTTCTTCGGGCTCTTCGGCTTGGGGGCGGCGGCCTTCTTGGTCACCTGCAAAAATGGGCGGTTATTGATTGAACCCAGAAAAGCGCGTGGGAATCGACTACAAAAGCTGAAAGCGAAACACACCTTGGCCTTCTTGACCTTGGGGGCCTTGGGCTTGGAGGCGGCCTTAGCCTTGGGCTTTGCGACGGCGGCCATCTTGACGGTAGGGTTGGAGGAGAGGTTGGTGGTGGTGGTTGTGTTGGGGGTTGTGGTGGCGTTTGGCTGTATGTGCCGTGTGTGCAGCAAGCCCGCCCCGCCCGAGGCCACGCCCCCTTGTCGGCGTCTCGCGTTTCTCGTGCTCTCTCCCCGGTATCTAACCCCGTCCACGTCCCCCCTCCACCACCCCGTCCCGGGGCGCGTCGCCCGGCGTCGACCACGTCCGGCCCCGCCCACTCTCTGCGGTCTCTAGCTTGGCGCTGCTCTCTTGTCATGACTCTCTGCTCCCAACACACTATCTCACCCCCACTCTGCCCGCCGCGGGCCGTCGCGCCGTCTGGTGTCTCTTGGTCTAGAGAGTGCACTACGCTGGGGTCTCTGCGTCTCGTCTCATTGCATACTCTCTCCTCTGCCCTCCACCTCTTACCCTGTCTCTCACCTGCCCTAACTATCTCGAAGCCCTCACCAGGAACCTCTCCCTCCCTCTCACCGATAACTCGTGCTCCACCCTCTCTGATGTCTCTTCCTCCACCCCACTATCTCGCCCCAATACCATGCAACGTCGCGCCGTCTCGTGTCTCTTGCTCTAGAGAGCGCACTTGCTCTGTCTCTGCGTTTCCCCCACATTCGCACTCTCTCGTCCACCATCTCTGTTCCCTCCTCTCCCTACCGCTCCCCCCGCCCCAAGCCCTGGGGGATGCCTCGTGCTCCTCCTCCTCCGGTTCCAGCACCGCTTCCAGCGCCCCGTCCGCATGTTTGTCTGTATGTCGTCCCCCGTCTGTCTGTTCCCAGCCCTCCACTGCGTCTCTACCCCTGCTCTGCGTTGAGTGTCTGTGTGTGTTGTGTGGGATGCAGTGCTGTGAATGGAAGATGGCTTCCCAAACAGCCCTAACCGGCGAGAGAGCACGCGTATCGGGGAGAGCGGGCAGAGATTCTTGAGCCAGAAAACAGGGCATGCATATCGAGAATCCTCCCCGGGTCCCCGGGAATCTTTCAAGGTGTGTAGCTCGGAAAACCGAGCCCGGATCGGTTCCTCGGTGGGGAGGCCGGCGAATATATCGGAATTTTCGACGCGAGCAAGTCGGGCGGTCAGAGAGCCAGAGCGGCAGGGGGCGAGAGAACGAGATGGAGAGGCAGAGGAAACACGACCGAAAAATGGGCAGCTATCGATTTTGCTTGGCGGTTCCGCCGTCGGCGAATGGGTGGTTCGAGGAGAAGTTTGTGGAGTCGAGATCGTCGGAGGTTATGTGGTCTGGAAAGTCTACCGGAAGTGGGAACAACATTTACAGAGGTTAGGACTGGAAAGAGGGTTTCTGAAATTTACACAATACTCGGGCCTTCTATCTTTTCGCTTTTCAGATCTTTTACCTTATTTTTAAACCTTCAAATTTTTTAAATTAGCTAGTTAGTTAAAGCATTATCACAAAACGCTAAATTTTTAAGCTTTCTGGTTTAATTTAGCGTTTTATGATGATTTATGATTTAGAAAATGCTAAGAATTTGCTAAGCTTGCCGGGTTTATCTTAAAAAATTTAAATTTGCTGAGCTTTAAACGGGTTTTGGAATATTTAGGGAATTTCTAAGCATAAAAAAGTTATTGTTTGCAACTTTTCTACCGTATTCTGCGGTTTTCCGGCACAGTTACCGTACCCCCACGTTTGGCCCGCAACCAAATTGAGGGGATTGTCGCCTCTGCCCATGTAGCCCCAGGGCAAACAATTGTTTGCTATAGAGTGGATGGATGAGGGGGGGGGGGGAGGATCAGCACCCCAATCGACAGAGGCTGAGCTGACCATGTCCACCACTCGGTTGACCTTGGCTGGGTAGAGGGCTGAGGAGAAGGAGGAGAGGAAGAGGATGGGGTGGACATTGGAGATTACTGTCCAACCCTAAGCCCCCCAATCGACGCCTAAAATTGTTCCCTAATTGGGAATGGGTGGAGAGAAAGTCGGGAAAGTGAAGCTTATGCTTAGGCTTGAGCTTGGGCTTAGAGCTGGCCTCTAAGAGCTCAATACATCGTCGTATAGCATAGGGTTTTAGGTCCACTGAAGCCCAAAAGGAGGCATGCTGCGCCGAAAGCCCAATCGGCTCGGCGTTTTCGGCGACCGGAACCTCAAAAACTCAAAAAATAGCGAAGCCTTTAGCCAAAAATTTCTGAATTTCATGACCGTTGTGCTGCAGATAGCGGCTTAACAAATTTTTAAAAAATTAAAGGTGCTAGACAGTTAGCGGGGGGGGGATAATTTTTGTTATTCCGCTTATCCGCTGATAAGCTAATGTAATTTTACAATGGTTGTCGTAGTGAGTTAAAGTTATACAAAAATTTTTTTTAAATAGAAAATTCGAAAAATTTATCCTTTTCGTCGTTTTTCAGGCATTTTTTACCAAGTCAAAATTTTTTATACTTTTTTGATGAGCTTTTCTATCCGAAAACTGTGTAAAATATTTTAGAAATGATCTTTATTTTGTTGTCGGGCCGTAAAAATTATTAAGAAAAACCTAGCTCCCCCGCTAACAGTGCAGTACCGAATTAATATTAACTTACGACCCCCTTTTCATCCCAGATGTGCTGTGAAAATCTTTGGTGGCTGTCCGTAGCGAAACGAACACGCGGACAGTGAGGGTAAAAAGCTCGACTAATATGTTTTTTTTCTTCAGAAAATACTCCGTTTTACTGTCTATTTTTGGGTACTGTTTGGCACTCTAATTCGCTTGGCTCACGAAAGCCGATCAACCGTCATTTGCCTGACCGGCCTCCTTAACCTGGCGGGAGGCCATGTGCATCGGATGATCGGGCGTACCCAGAAGGCTATCTGCGACGCGGGCTGGGTCTTGGGCCATCTGTCCCGCTGTTTGGCCACGGTAGGTGCTGCTGGGGCATTGCGCGTCGCCCTGACGCGTGTGTGGACCCTTCTCATCATCTGCATTCAGCCGCGCAACTGGCACCCAACTGTGTGCATCCCCTTTTACAGACAACCCACCTAGCACCCAATTCACTATAGGGATGTACACACAAAAAAATCGGAAGGAAGAACGGTGTGAAAGGGTGATGTTTAGGCGGAAAGCAGAAGAGCGCATCGCCCAGCGGAGATTCGACGGCTTCGAGCCCCTTAATAATCGCCTAAGATCGAGCAAGATCTGGCAAAAAATTCAGCAAATATATATGGTACTACTCTGCTAGCGGGGGGGGCTAGCCGGGGAACCAAAAGTTTTCAACCAAAGGGTCAAAAAATGTATGAAAAATGACCAAAAACAGATAAAAATTTTCGATTTTCTAATTTTTAAAAATTCTTTTTATAATTTGCTAGCACTGAGAAACTACTAAAACCGCTGTAAAAATACATTATATGATATAAGTAACAACAGTAACAAAAAGCGGGAAAATAAAAATCGTGGCCTGTCTCTGCGCCGTGTTGATCGTAAACCGTTTTTTTTATTTATTGTAAAATGACGAAAATCTGCAAATCCAGTAAGCAAATAAAAACCCTTTATTCAAGCGCAAATACGAATTTCGTGTTGTCAAATCTCGGCCAAAGATGGGCATCTCCGACGGGTAGGTCATCAACAGCTTCTAGTACTGGTAGTAGGCGTCGAAGTGCTGCGAGCGGACCGAGAAGCCGGCCGTTGACGCGTCGTACGAGCCGTTGCCCACCTGAAAGTTAGAAAATAGCGAAAATTTCTTCGATGAAGCTCTACCTGACGTCCGGCCACCTCGTGTCCCTCGACGGCCGTCTTGCAATCGTCGTCCGAGGCGTCGACCTGGGCTGAAAATCATCATTTTGCGTAGTTTCAGAACCAAAACGTATCCAATTCCATTTGAACCTTTGATACTGACTGAATTCGAGCTTTTGAGCCTATGTATCTTCAAAAAATATTGAAAATAGCGTCTTAAACAAACCTAAAATCACTAACAAATCCTTAAACATTAAACGTCTCCTACAGGCAAGGTCCTGCTGGTACAGCTGCTGCTGCTGAAGCTGCCGCTGCTCCTGGAAGTACGAGACGGGCGTGTAGCCGGCGGCGCGGAGCTGCTCGATGAAGTGCAGCTGCCGGATCTGCTGGTTCGTCAGGCCGGGCATCGCCTAAAACTAAGGGTTCATCAGTTTCTGCTTCACCAAAAGTCGTGCAGCTTCAGCCAAATCCCTCGTTCTCAAACCTGCATGGCCGGAAGGTAGACGGATCGCGAGTTGTTAGCCATCGCGCGCGATGAAGCCGAGTCACGAAGTGTCAGATCAACACCATTTTCAAGCCGCTTTCTCGCCGGAAGACGAATTCAAATCCGTTATCCAAATCATGTGTGTATTTCTCCAAAACATAAAACTTTATTGAAATCTTTGCGTTGATAACTCCCGAACGGCGACTACGATTTCATCACCACGTGAAATCGGCCGCTGGCCCAGTGGTGAGAACCAAATAAATAACGGGACAAGGGCCTGCTGGTGAGTACAAAGAAAGGGTCCGCGATACGAAAAGACATTACCGGCTGTACGGTGAGCGCGCTCGATTAAATTGGCCTGGCGGGGGAACAGAATCGTTGCCGTCAACGGATACACGTTTCATTGGGGGAGGGGTTGGCTGATAATACCCAGTGGGCTGATGGGGACTTTGAGTAACAAATAACATCCATCACACACGCACACAATTCGCTAAACCTAATGCGTCAACGAGACACGTTGCAGAGGAAATGGTAACAACTAGTAGACTCTTTTGCTCCAAATTCAATATTCTAGAATTGTGGGTTGGAAACTATCGAATGGGTAAAATCCGGCGGTTGACTTTTTACATGCGTGACTGCATCCCGCCGTTCACGCTGATCGTCTCGCCGGTGAGGTAGGCTGACTCGTCAGAGACCTAAGAAAACATATTTATTTTGAAAAATCAATTTACCAAGAATGATACGGCAGATGCTGCCTCGTCCGCTTCGCCAATCCTTCCCAATGGGATTGCCTTCGTCGTGTCGCAGTGCACCGCCGGATCCTCATAGAGGACTTTAGAAAAATCGGTTCGGATGATGCCTGAAATCAAGGTAGATATACGCGAAAAGACATCGAAAACGTCGCTATTTTCACCATCGAAAAAATTTTTAGTAAAGCGCAACGATATTTAAACCGGGAAATATCTAAAAGCATCCAAAACATTTTTTTCTTTGAAATTTTTGGCCATTATTGGTGGAAAAATCTATCTTTTGCAGTTCTGAATCATTATTTGTTAGTTTTCGGGCACAGGAATTGTAAAAAATTGTATAACTAATAATATCAGGAAAACCAACCGGGAGCGATGGCATTCACCCTGATGTTGCGATGGGCGACGGCAAGAGCCAGGTTCTTGTTCAGCCCGATCAGCGCCGATTTCATGATGGAGTAGGCGCCGAGTCCTTCGATTGGGCTGAAGCCGGCCACCGACGCGACGAACACGAGATTCCCTGCAAGATACGAATTTTAACAAATCAGAGCTGAAACCCTAAAAATTCCTCATGCTAAAAATTCACAAGCCAGACTTTCATTCCACTAACATGTGATCAGCCTGTCGCAATATGTTTGCTTTGTGCGCTCTCGTTGGACTTTTGAAAAGCCCCTTGCATCAATATTATGGCAAACCGATTAGCGGCTGCACTTTGTTTCACAAACGTGGAAAAGGGCATCAGCCGATTTCCCAACCAATTTGCATGTATTACCTTGTCCCGAGGCTTCTAGGTGCGGGATGGCTTCTTGCGCAAGTTGAAACGCAGACGTTACCTAATAAAAACGTTTTAGTTTTTACCATAAAACTTACATTGACCTGCATCAGCTTGTCCCACTGTGAATCGCTGATCGACATCAAATCCCCATAATGAGGGTTGGCCGCCGCGTTCGAGACGAGAATGTTCAACTTGCCGTGCCTAAAAGAAGTCTAGAAATACAGAAACGGGGATGATTACTTGTCCAAGGTGTGATCTATGAGCTTCTTGCGGTCGTCTTTGTTTCCGACATTCGCCACGACGCCGCTCACGTTGATGCCCTCGAGCCGGAGCGCGAGTACGGCTTCCTGAAATGCTTATATTTAAAAGACGGTACCTCTAAAGCTATTGCGTACGCCTTAAATCACAGATACTTTTAGATATTTGGAAAAAATCAAAGGTGCCGGCTCACATGGAATGGTCTTGATACTTCGGCTATGGCTATACGATTGTTCGTCAAAACGACTGGTCATCGTGCCGCGCCTTGAGATCAAAAGGCAAGACCGGAAGCGGATCAGTTCAAGAACCATACCTCCACGTTTTTCTCTTTTCGGCTGCTGACCACCACCGAAGCTCCATCGAGGCCAAGTCGTCTCGCGATAGCAAATCCAATCCCCTTGAAAAATCAAAATAAAAGAAAAATAGAAGATAAGCTACCTTTGTCGAAGCGGTCACAACAGCCACTCGGTCAGCCAAGGTGCGCAGGCTCGAAGATGCCATACGATTTCACCTGGAAAAGAGCCTTATAAATAATTCAAGGTCTCCAAGAAAAAAAAAAAGAAATTTAAGAAAATCGACGGGAAACGCTTCCTAACCCGCGAAGCTTTTGGCAGGCAAATCCTGCCTGCTTAGCAACCAGTTCTAAGCGAACGGGGCGGATAGTCAAAAAATTGTACAATTAAATGCGCGTCCTAAGGTTTGTTATACGCTCCAAAGGCTTCATTAGCTTCCCCTTGCCACTTTTAATCGCGAGCCCCCAACCCTTGCCAGCGCAAATCACCGATTAATCCGCTATACGAAAAATTAGTGGGTTTTCCCACACGATCGCAAGGCTCTTTTTGTTTTTATGGATTTACTGATAGGCCCCGAGGGCTGTTGCAGGGCAATACTATCGCAAATGACGGGCAACGGGGTAGAGCGAAAGTCAGCTGCACCCAAGCCCAGGGTCGGCTGGCGGAAACCCGAAAAATGAGGCCATATGGAAGGAAAAGGACGAGCAGACCGAGACCTTCGAAGCACCCGGGCCACAGCAGCCGTGCAAATAGAGGTGCTTTCCGAGTTCACCAGCGCAGTTGATCGGTTCTTTGCGGAAGGTGACAACATATTGGGGGCCTTCAAACCAATAACTAATCTTTGCGAGTTTTTTGCACGAAAACGGCGTAAAAATTTAACTAAAAAAGGCAAAACTTCAAAAATGTACAGCGCAAAAGTTTGAGCTGTGCAGAGGAAGCTGGTGTGGTCGCCTAGACGATACTCTGCACGCACAGACTAACCAGTTTTACTGCAATTTCTTCTTGGGCAAACGGGATCCGCTTATAAACAACAACTCTCTACGGAAATCATATGGCGGAAACGAGAAAAAAGTGTCACAACTCTCGTGGCACTGATTGCTGCAATCTACGGGCAGTTTGTCAGTTTTACAGCAAATTGCCGGAATTCCAGCGGGCATGGGGGCGGATCTCCTGCTTACTTTTCAGGGGATGATGAAAACTAGGTCGTCGCTTGCCGGTAAACTGATAATAAGTTTAAAAAAGTAATAAATTGGTAGGGTTTTAGGGTCTTCTTAATAAAAAGCGTTTAATTAAATTCGGGCTTTCTAAACTTTGGGCAGAAAACCTTTCTAAAATTTCAGGAATTATTGGAATTTTTTTTGGGAAGTTTCGAGGACTTTGAAGGGACAAGGTATTACCTCAAAATGATGCGCTTTTCTAATCCTGGAACAAACGGGCGGGGGATTAGCGGTAAGCTAGTGATGCTTTCCAAAACTTTTGGGTTCACATGAACCGAAAATAATCATCGTCGAGCCTGGGGCATTAATGGAGTCGATGAAAAGCCTCTGAAAAGACGGCTTCCGGTTGGGGGACCGACCGGAAGCCGGGGATGGCGGCTTTTTGCGGATAGAATTAAAGACAGGATTTTTCGGGTTCCTAATTCTGGCTCAAAACAATAAGTTAAAAAAAAAGAATTTCTATTATAGATGCTGTGGGAAATGGGTGGTGAATAGGAGCGCCGTGCAAAAGGAGGTATTTAGCAAAGGCGAGGGCTAGAGATAGGAGACATGGGAGAGATAGAGAAAGGGACAAGAGAGGGAGAGACGGGTCAGCCACGTGAAAGGGAGCACGTCAACAGAGAGGGGCCCGGGTGAAAGGGAGAATTTCGAAATTTGGGCCTAATTTTCTGGAGATGGAAGAATGCAAAAAAATGAAGCCATGAAGCGGCTTTAATGTTGAAGTTTTAGGAGGATTTAGAAATTAAAATTCACCTTTTTGCACCGACGAAGGTCCGGAATAACAGAATTCTCATGTTAAAATTTTGGATTTCAAAGCGAATACCTAATAAAAGAAAAGCCGGACCGATCTATGATACAAACTTTGCTACAAAATCATAGAACCCGCGCCCCGGGTTTCTGGGCGTATTTTATTCAGGCACGGGAGCCGTCGCGTCGAGAGTGCATTCCGCGTCCACCCAAGAGATTTGGCGAAAACATGTATTGGGAAAGTATCTGTAGCCATGTAAATAAAATGCGGCAGCGGCGCGAAACCTGCGAAGGATCTCTATTTTGCAGGTGGCGACATGATAGAACGGGGTGTACATGCTCGCGGTAAATTGGGAAGTTTCATCAAGTCCCTGAAGAGATAATCGACTGGATTATCAATCCAGGAAATGGAAAATAAAAATTGCTTGTTCATGCGTTTGTGACGTTTGTTGAGAAAAACCGATGTGTGATCGATGGGTGTTGGTTTTTATTTACTGTATGCATTAATAGAGCCTGCAAAGAGGACTTTGTTCCTTTTCATTCTTCTTGGATTTCACTGGATAGTGATCACAGAACTAGCCCGTCAATTGGAGTGGCGCGTTGCCCAGAGTCAGCTACGCTTGGCTGCACTGGACATCTTCCCTGTGTGCACGCGTTTTAGATCGTCTCTCTCTCTTCGCAAGAGCTTGCTTTAAAGCGCACGTTCAGGGAGGGGCCGTATACTCGATCCAACGTATACACCCTATGGACGTAGGGACCGCGCGCACTGCCTGCCCGTGCTGTGACAGGCCATTCCCCTCCTTTGCGGCCTGGGGCGCCCCTCGCCCCCCGCCAGGTTGTAGCTGTGTCTGACTGGTATCCATCCGCGCCTCCCGAGCGGAGGGCCCGGGTTCGACCCCTGGCCGCGGCAAAAATCTTTGCTTTTTTCCAAAAAACGTCCCTGAACGTGCCCTTTAAAAGTTTATAAAACCGACAATTCATTTAACCAAATTTACCAATTTATGAAACGCGTTTTTATCAAATCTTCCCTGGATAAGACCTCGATTTGACAAAGAAGCACCCTGTTTTTCCGCGTGTTACTAAAAAACACGGCGTGTCGGGGTCATGCGAATACCGTTAAAATTGTTTACCCACAATTTATTTGTGCGGTGATGGTGCTTGGCAGCGGACCTAAAACAGCTGATTAGATGAATGTTTGGCGCTACTTAAGTTTGCTGGCCCCACTGATATCTCGCCAAAACCTCATGTTTCCGGGCTAGTTTTTTGCGCTTATTACGAAAAACAATATCCTAGCCCGCGAAAATGCTATTTAGGAAAAAATTAATTTGAATATCGGGAAAATTCCATTTTACGGCGCTTGCGAAGAACTCGTATTTTTGTGGGTTTTTAACTAAATAAATAACCAAAAACTGGTTTACCAAGAAAAAATAAGCTTGTAGCATTGTCAGGCAAGGCAGGCCGTCGCTTCGGATGGGCTGCCGCTCCACTCTTTCGAAATCGGGGCGCCTGGCCGCTGCGCGCGCCTCGGGCGCCCCGATTTCGAAACCCTGTACGAGCTCGCACCCATCCGAAGCGACTAGGCCCCGGGTGGCACGAAGCCTTATTTTTAGGAAAAAACGAACGCAAAGGATAAGCCTTCTTGGAAATAGGGTTTTCCCCATTTTATAGGGCTCCCACTTCAACGCCCTAGTTAACCCCTTGAAACTCAAACCATGAAAACTGACAATGAAATTTGTTTTTCCCTTCAAAACACAACTTTCACGATTCGGGATAGTATTTTTCGTAATCAGCGCAAAAACTAGCCCGGAAACATGAGGTTTTGGCGAAATATAGGTGGGGCCAGCAAACTTAAGTAGCGCCGAATGTTTATAGGCAGGCTTCGCCCGGGAAGGATGAAGCCGACTGCAAAGCCACTTTTCCGTTTTTGCCCCGACCAACGGCTTTAAGAATATGGCTATTTCGCGGGTTCTGTTGTGTTTTGCTGCCTTTATGATTACGGTAGGGGTGGATAATCTAAAAAACCATTTAGACGACAGTTTTACAGCTTTTAAATTCAATTTTAAGTCTTATTTTTCTGATTCGTACGCAGCCAATTTTTTACCTTTCCTCATTGCCACAAAATCTTGATAAGGCCGGCAAATCTGGCGATTTCGGCAGGAACGCCGAATTTTAAAGGCCAGATAAGCGCTCAAAGCACGAAAAATGAATAAAAGAATGTTGACTATTTCTGAAATGAATTTTGCGAATTTTAGTACCTCCACAGCGTTGCACTGCCAAACTTCGAGCCGGTGAAGCCTTTCAACATTTGCCCGAAAAGCGATGACGGGCGTTGTCGATTTATGGCGGTTCGTTTTTTAGTTATCTCTCCCCCTCTCTCTCTCTCTCTCCCTCTCCCTCTCTCGCTCTCTCTTTCTCATCACTCCAAAGACTAGAAATTCTGCTTCAGAATCTCTGCTCGATGCCGGCGGTAGATTCGGATTGCCCGATGACGTGTCATAAATGCGCGCCGCCGACGATGGCCATTCCAACATGTAATTTTTTTGGTAAATTAGGGTACAAAGCCTCTAGAAAGAGCTCTTCAAACTTATAAAATTCCCTTACATTAATAACTCTCAGATGATCCCTCAAATTGCGCAAATCAACATGAGGCCTGCCCGACCTATCACAATTGGTGCTTCATGGACAAGTACAAGGTGTTGTGCCCGCATACGTGTGGCATGTGCTGATTGCATTTAATGGGTTTTTTTTTTGCATAATCCCCACTTTTTATTATGATTACTGTTCTGTTGTATTATGCTTCAAAAGTACAGTTGGTGCTGCCTTTCCCGTTAATAAACGTCCGGAAATTCGTATCCAAAAAGCACGTAATCATAGAAATACACGTACAACAAATTCCGGCGTATCTTTTTCGAGTTGAGGAGCTGAAAAAGAAAGAAATTGTTCATTTAATCTCGAAGTTTTCGATACCTTTTCCGCATAGTAATTTCGCTGAGGCTCGAGAATTGTTTGGTGGCCGGTGAAATTGTTGCCCATATCCTAAATGCTATTCTTGGAGGCGTAGTTAGCTTAAGCACAAGCCAAGCCCAAGCCAAACCTAAGCCAAGCCGAAGCTAAACCTAAGCCAAGCCGAAGCCAAGCCTAAGCAACGCCGAAGCCAAGCCTAACACTCACCTCAATAATTTTGGATACGGTGCTGTTTTCAACATTTGCCTTCTCCAAACGAACTTTCAATTTTTCAGAAAATTTCCTTCCCTGTAACGGGGAATAATCTAGATACTCATATTCCTGCGTGGCTCCCTGCAGATTGCAATGCCTAAAAAATCGTAAGTAATGGTTTACGTGGCCTAACATCGTATTTTGTAGCGAATAAATGCGCTATATTTTCCGCATACCAATTCTGAGGCGCCATATGCCAGAGGGCATTCCCCTCAACGCTATGATCTCCTGATGCGTATCTTTGAGAGTGGATGAGTAGCATCTCCGAGACACATTCCATGTTTTTGTAGCAGCCGAAGCAGTCATCCAGTCGTCTGGAAAGTTGATAAGTCTAATGAAGCTTTCACGCAAATTTGGTGATTTTTTTCCCTAGTTACTAGGCAAATAAGGTACTCTACTCGGTGCTGTATCTATTACAAAAAGCGCCTCTCGTGGCTGTCCTTTACAAGGAGATGCTTTGAAATGATTTTGGGTCGGCACTAGGCATGTTTTGTGCAGGATTTTGTGGTGAATTTGAAAAAGTTAAAACGCTGTTTAGCTCAAAAACTCCCAAAATATCCTGGTTTGGAATGTGTAGAAATCAGAAAAAAAAGACCGATTCGCACAAGATGCTGAATAAAACCTGCCCGTGTGAATGAGCTATTTCTCCGCAATTTTTCCAAAAATGTACGAGAATCTGTTCTGGTTTCAAAAATTTTGAGAAATTGGAGCTATGCCTTCACTTGCCATCCCGATTGGCCCAATACCAGCGTGTTATTCGCGATTTATCTGCCATAATTTGTTTATCGCTACATCAAAATTCCTCCCGATCCTTGCAAACAAAGATTGTCAGGGCCGCGCGAACGCAGCCCCCCACGCAAAAATTTAGCTGTAGGCGAACCCCAACTCGGAGCTGCCTTACAGGTCAGCCCGGCCGAAAGTGCAATGGCCGAGCCTCGCCATAGAGGTCCCGTCTTGTTGATCACGGGAACCTCCCAGCCAGGTAAGTTTATGAGGGGCCGCGGTGGGGAAGATCTGTTCGCAGAGAGGACCAGGCGGGGGGCGAGTGGGGATGGGTGAGAGAGCATGCGGGGAGCGCACATAGAGGGGGTCTCTGGTGACCACACACCCCCCGGGCCGTTCCCTTCCTTTTTCTGCTGACAGCTAGGGGGAAGGGGAAATTCACACAAAGCAGAGATAGTGGAAATTGGGCGGTTGCGGAACCGTTTTTAGCGTATTTTAACGGAATTTTTCGAATTTTCGACTATACCAAATTTGAAGGGTTTTTGCTAGGATTTTAAAGTCAGGCTATTTTTATGGGCTCGAAAGTAATTGCTAGAGATTTTTTAAGATAATTTTGAGAGGCAGACAATTTTTTAAACCCTTAAAAAAGATTTTACAGCGTTTTTGATTTTTTAAATAACTTTGGCACAGAATTTGGTAAAAAGAAAGTGTGATTTCTGGAATTCATCAGTATTTTTGTTAATTCCTCTGAAAACCCACACAATACAAAGCATCAGAAAAGCCGACAGGAAACGTTCCATCGGCTCTCGGGTGAGAATCAAGTTCTGGCGAGCGGTATCGCCGGAAATCCGGGCCTGAACTTGCACGAGGGTACTGTAGCGAATCGGGAGGGCACAGTCTCTAAAAATACCTGAATTAGTCAAAATTAGTTCATAGCTAAACATGTGTAGACTTCAAAACCCGCCTCTCCATCGATTCGGTAAGTTTTCGATTTTGCATGCCCTTTTCAAGGGATCGATTCAGCAGGCAAAAAATTCGGGTCATCAGGGTTGACATGTTTTTTGGGATTAAGCAGATGGAAAGACGATGTCTAGTCGATACCTGAAAATGGTTATCTCTCTGCCTCCCTCTGCCTCTCTCGCTCTCTCCCTCTCTCTCTCTCTCTCTCTCTCTCTCTCTTACCAAGTATTCCGGATACATCGTCGCGAACGGCTTGACAATCGCCTTTGTTCCCCCATTGTCCATCAGCTCCGCCCGCACATCATCTATTTTTGCGCCCAATTTACTAAATTGTGACGATTATACAGTATCTGTTAGTATAGGTTAAGCTACCGCCAGGCAGAAAACTCAAATACAATACTATAAGTTAATCTACCACTCGTAGAATTCTAGGCGCCTACCGGAAATCGTGATACCGTTGTTCTAGCCGCTGAATCTCCAGCTCGATCTTCAGCTGTTCGTACCTGAAAAAATTAGGACTTGCGAGCTGAGCAGAATCATGTAGATTTTTTTCTTCTAAAGACTTTCTTTCAAAGACCCATTTTCGCATCGCGCCGTGCAAACCATGAAAAAAGCGTTAGAATCCGATCGGAAACCAATGGCATCTGGGGCGTCGCTCTCCTTTAGTACGATACGCACCTATGGACAACGAGCAGCTTGTGGTAGGTGGCAAAGCACAGTAGGACTAGTAGCGAATATTCGGTGGCTAACATTGTTGGGCGGATCTCCATTTTTTAAGGCTTGGGCTTATTAGGCTGCGGCCTGGCTTAGGCTTGGCTTAGGCTTAGGCTTAGGCTTAGGCTTAGGCTTAGGCTTAGGCTTAGGCTTAGGCCTGGCTTAGGCTGAAGCTTAGGCTTAGGCCTAGACTGTAGCGTAGGCTTAGGCTTAGGCTTAGGCTTAGGCCTGGCTTAGACTGAAGCTTAGGTTTAGGCTTAGGCTTAGGCTCAGCTTAAATTGGCTAAGGCTCAGCTTGCGGCCAGCCGTAATGACAGCTTCCACCTCGAACCCACGTGCCGCCCATGCTCTAATCCCGGATTTATTGCCATTTTGGGGCGGGAGATCGGACTTTTGGTATGGGCTAATGTGCTTAGGGGGTTAATGGGTGAAAAATGGGAATAGTCAGGCTGCAAGAAAAGGCCAAAACCACCTTTCGGCGTGGGAAAGGCACAAAATCGCCAACTCCGATCCACGCCCGATCTCCTTGTGGCAATGGATCAAAAATTCGGCAGGCGATTTATTGGGCCGGGGGCGAAGATCGGGCGGTGAAGAGCAGGTTTTAACGTGTAGGGATTTACTTTTGCGCTCAGAATAAGTTCGTGAATTCCGTGCTAACTTCTAGTTACTTTTTCGGATTTAGGAATACGGTAAGGACGCCGTAGTTAAGGTACCGAATACGGTAGGAATCAGGTTATTCACTGTTAGCGGGGGTGGGGGTAATTAATTGTGAATTTTCCGCGTATACCTGCATTTTAATAACATCTAAGGTGTTTTTCTAGTATGTTCAGTAGTTTTTATTGGGGGAAAATCTAGCTAAAATGTTTGATTAATTTGATTGCTAGCAAAAAATTTTACAAACCAATTAAAATTTTTGAAAAATTAGTTTTACCTATTTTGTCATTTTTCATATTGAAAAATTTTTTAAAGCAATCGTTAAGTAAACCACCAATAAAAAAGTAATTTTTTCGTTACCTATAAATCCAGCACAGCCGTAGAAATGAGCCCAGAATCAGGATGTTGTATAGAATGCACCGGTAGGTGGGGCTGCAACTCTTTGTCAAATTTCGACAGTTCATCCGGGGAATCTGAGGGTCGAGCTGACGTTTGAATACGGAACTGTCCTTTCGACGGAGGGTCAGCCCAAGAAAAACGGCCGGCAAAAACTACGGTATTATGGGCTGATTTATCGGCGAGATGGGTGCGAGGGATCGTCTCGAGATCCGTGGAATCCTCAGGTCAGCTTGGCGAATATTTCGCTGAGAATTGGTGAAAATTGTTTTATCGTATCTAGCGTGTCTGTGGCCGGCAAAAAAAGAATTTCAGGCCAAACCAGGGAAATTTTTGATAGCTTTAGGGGGTTCATTCGAAAGAGCGCTTTTTCTGAGCTCGATGCGCTAATTAAGTTTTGCAAAAATCATATTCTATGGCGTTTTAAAGGACCTCTAAAGTCCGGAATTTTCGGGAATTTCGCGCCAGAATATGTACTGTAGCTTCGTAAATATGGCCATTTCGGGCAATCTAAAACAGACTCGTGGTCAGTTCAAAATTTTGTACAAGGTGGGCTTGGCCTCATTTCGAAATGCGACCTTCACTTTACTCACTACACTTCACTTTCGGCCTTTCCCTTGTAAGCTGATAATTTTCCTTCGGTAAGATCGAATTTCCGGCATCCCTGACTTCCATGTGCCTTGAAAAACTGGTATTATACCGAATACGCCAAAATATTTCTGTCATCACTTGCAGATCAAAAGTGTTTGAACCTTAAAAATATCTTGGCAAGCTAGCAGTACCCATTTGGGACAGCTCTTGGAAACCCATGACCCGTGTGCCTTGGGGGTACTGTTGCGTATGTGGCCCTAATTGCACCCAAGCGATGGCTCGAGTATGACCCAATACTGGCGAGAGAGCGCGTGAATGGAGAGAGAGTGAAGCGGGGGACTGTCTTTGATCTTGGCCGCTAGATGGAGATCGTGGCCCGAGATGCCCTGGGGGTATTTGTGTATTGGCAGAATGACGGGGAGAAAGAGAGAGAGAGAGAGAGAGAAAGAGAGAGAACGAAAGAGAGAGAGAGAGAGAGAGAGAGGGAGAGAGAGAGAGAGACCGTGTGACGGCATTCACGCATCAATGACTTTGCATAACGGCCGACGGTATGTGTGAAGTGCCAGGATGACCTCGGCTTTTTCACCCAACTTCTTGAGAGGATGTAGGCGAAAATGCGGATCTTCAAGAAATCTTCAAGAAATGACATGGCTATGGATTTAGTATGCTAATTGAGTTCCTAATGTTTTATGGACTTTCTACAGTGCAATCGATTATGTCCTTTTTCCAGAAGAAACCCTGCTAGTTTGCCTTCTTTGGAGGCTGAAAAAGAATACCAACTGAAAATCCCGACAAGCCAGAATCCCGACAAATTTCCGGTGTTATTTTAGTCGTTGGTACGGCTCGCTAGCCCTTTTAAACAATTTTACATGTCTGGGTTTTGGTTGTCGGGATTTTGGTTTCTCTGGAATTTGGTTGTCGGTCTTTTTAGGCGGGACTTTGGCTGTGGGGATTTCGGTTGTCGGGATTTTGGGCTACCGGGATTTTAGCTTGTCGGGATATTACCTCTCGAGATTTTGGGTGTCGGGATTTTGACCTTTGCGGATTTCGGTTGTGGGGATTTTTACGTTTTCGCATTTAAAGACATTTGCAAGCTGGGCATACTGTAACCACTTAACGTATACCCTTCCTCTCCAGTCCCTTTAATCCTCACCACCCCCATCCACATCCGGTCCCCCCTTTCGTTTTCCCTCCCTAGAGGGTGCTGCCATGGTCGGGGTTGGTGTGTGGTGCGTGCCCTGAGGACATCGATCGGAGGTCAGTCCCTCTGCCCACAGTCCCTCTCGGCGAAAGAGTGGGCAAGTGGGGAGAGGCGAGAGATAGTGAGGGCCAAGCCATGGTCCTCCCCGGCACCCACCAATCCCCCTCCACACCCTCACCACCAGCTGTTCTCTTCCTCCTCCTCTTCCACCAGCACAACATCATCAACTGCAATTCTAGAGAAAATTTTTTGGTATTTACTGCTCTCATCAATTTGTTCATATGTGCTGTGACTCTATTAAGGTTTATGTAAATTTGTTACACATAAAAATTTTGAACGGAAAAGAGCTGACTTGTTTCTCTCGTTGCTCTCGCTGTCGTTCTCTCTCTCTCTCTCTCTCTCTCTCTCTTTCTCTCTCTCTCGCTCTCTCTCTCCCTCTCTGTGTCTCTCTCTCTCCCTCACTCTCTCTCCCTCTCGCTCTCTCTTTCTTATTCTCTTGAGTACTTTAGCAAAAACATTTCGGGATGGCTAGTTTTACCGTCGAAGGTTTTTCTTATGCTCTCAATGGTTCTGCTAGGCTGTGCGAGGCAGGGAGTGAGGTAAGCTAGCAGAGATCTTTACGGACAGCTCGAGTTCTACATTGCTATCTATCTCTCTCACTCTCTCTCACTCCCGCTATCTCGCTCTCTTTCTCACTCTCGCTCTCTCGGCCCAATCATCCTTGTTTCCACCATTCCTACATCCATGTGCCCATTTTCCCATCACCCCCATTGCGTGACCTGGCCGTCGGCTGTGTTTTTTCGGGGCGTATTTTATGCGGAATGATACTACGCGCCCACGATTCGGGGTGAGGGGCGATGACTCGGGGTGCTGGGAACCATGAATGGGCCAACGACACACCACCAATTCAGCACACCCCATTGGGGAGACGGTAATGCCCCGGAAATCGAGCCATCCACTTGCTTGAATGGGTTTTATTGTTGGGGTTGAGTTTATTGGGGGTTCTCTATCTCTCTCTGTCTCTCTCATCTCTCTATGTCTGTCTCTCTCTCTCTCTCTCTCTCTCTCGCTCTCTGTTTCAAAATTGTCTAATCCGAACGCGGGCGGGCTAGCAGAAATCCTGTAGCAATTCGCGATAGTCTGTCGGTCCGTTTCTCTCGCTATAGCTCGTGCTCTATCTCGATCTCAATCCATTTCTATCTCTTGCTCACTCACTCACCTGTTTCGTCCCACTCTCTATCACTCTCCCTCTCTCTCTCTCTCTATCTCTCTCTCTCACTCTCTTTCTCTCGCTGTCTCTCTCAGCGGGGAAAGCTGAATTTAGTGCCTTTTAGGCATCACAGCCATTTTTGCATACCAGACCGGGCGGAGATTGAAATCTGTATCCCCCTAGCCACCCAAGCAATTAGAGGCCATCCCCCAAATGGGGCAGAAATGAAGAATAGGAGGAAGCCGATGTGAGTGAGAGAGAGAGAGAGAGAGAGAGAGAGAGAGAGAAAGAGAGAGCTAAGCAACGACCTCCACCTCTTCCAGCTCTCTTCCTCTCGGTGGCCGCGTTTTTCCGTGCCGATACGATCGACGGCCCCGATCGGAAAAAATGGATTCCCCGGTTGCAAACTCACATAGGCAGCCATTTTTTCGAGATTTTTAGCGTCTGTTTTTGACATGAAATTTAGTTGGTTTTTTTGCTTTAATGGGCTTTAAAGGACATGGCAATTTCGCTTACTCAAGGATAAGCTAGCAAAGATTCTTTAGGAAAATCCTAGAACATTAATCTTTCTCCTTCACTAGTCCTTTAAAACGTGATTTCGGGGCAGGCTAGCAGAAAATCTTTGAGAGAAGCTGTTAGCGGGAGTTGAGCTTTTGCTTATAATTTTTTCTCATGGCCCTTTGCAAGTACTTACACGAGCATAATCTGCTGGGCAGGCTAGCAGTGATCCCTTGGGGAAACCTGCGAGTATCGCCTGTCACTGCAACAGCCAACTAGACTTGCGCAACAACCCACAGATAATCCATCATTACACGTTGACGGGTCAGTGACACGGGGTGGAGCTTCTGTTTCCGGTGACATGGCCCCTGACCTGTCACTTACACTTCCTAAAGCATCACTTCTAGCTTGCCTCCGGACTTATTGCCTCTCTTCCTAAATGATCTTTGCTGGCTCGCCGTTTAGACCTGGCCCGATTCCTCATGGATCTTTGCTTGGGCGTCTAGGAAAACGCTAAAATGCCGCCATACCAAAATCCGAGAATACCGACAGGCCAAAATACCGCTAGCCGAAATCACAACGGGCAAAAATCCCGACTGGCCAAATCCGGGCAGGCCAGATCCCGACAGCCATTTAGCGCCAAGAATATGTCGGAATTTTGGCTGTCGGCATTCTTGCTGTCGGAATTTTGGCTGTCGGCATTCTTGTTGTCGAGATTTTGGCTGTCGGGGCCTTGGTTGGATTCCAGTTTGTACTTCTCTCGGAATTTTTTGATCCAAACGATCTTTGCTAGCTTGCCTTCTCCGTAATGACCCTTTAAAGCAGCAGTGGAGCCAAAACTGCATCCAAAAACCATTTTCCTTTGAACACCTTCCGCTCACCAAACCGCGCCAATCCGTTCACCCCTCTTTGTCCCAACCCCCCATTTCGGGGTACCGTTTATGGGTAGCGTCGCGTAGCTTTTGCGTAGACAAAGGCAGTAATGGTGGGGGAGGTAGAGGGGGAATGCCCCCCTCCTATATTGCGCAACCCATCCTCCCGATCTGGTGCCCCTGTGGATAATGGGACTCGAGCGGGCCATCCTTGGCCATACCAGGCCACAGATGGCCTTTTCCAATCCCTAGGAGGTGACCGTCATTCCGTGAAATAGAAGGCATGCTTCTCAGTAACTCTCTCGCTCTCGCTATCGCTCACGCACGCTCTCTCTCTCCTTCTCTTTCTCTCTCTCTCGCTCTCTCTCTCTCTCGCTGTCACTCTCTCATCAAATCTACTATGGATGCAGCTTCCGTGATCCTTGAATTTCGGCATTTTACTATTTAGGGGCATTCTTGCCCCGACGAAATCGTTCAGATTTGTAGGCATTTTTTTGGCTACCCGCCTATTTCCCGAAATTCCAGGGTTTTTGAGTTGTCGGCATTTTGGAGCTTCGCCAGACCCATTTTCCTCGATCGCCAATCGATTTGTCGGTTTTACTTTAGCTGTCGGCATTCTTTCACTTGTCGATATTTTCGGCTTTTTGAACTGTCGGCATTCGCAAGGGATTGGGTCTTAGCGACTCGGATTTTGGCTTTCCCTCCTAGAAAATCAAGATGTCCCAGGTCTGCCGGTTTTTCAACTGTCGGTATTTTTGTGAGTTGTCGGTATTTTGAACGTGTTGATAGTATCCAGGTTCTCGTCTACCCCAAAAATTCGTTTGCTGCTCTGCGCCAGCCCATCACTAGACCCCGTGGATAAGAACTCCCGCCAAAAAAACGCAACTTTCCGACGCCTCGTGCACTTCCCCCTCGGAATTGCCGAAGTTGTTGTACTTTGCCGGGTACCAGTTGTGATACCACGTAGGCGAAGAGGGCAAAGATGTGGGTGGTGGCGAGGAATCTCCAAAAATACGCAAATATATGACGGGAATCAGCGAGAGACAGGCGCCTCGATAACGGCCCCGGCTGCACACTCCTTCCGGCGCCCTCTAAAATGACCAATAGAAGAAGCCGCCGTAATTCGGAGGGGAGTTTGCAACAATACTTCGGCTTGGCTTGGACTTGGTCTAGGCTTAGGCTTGGCCTGGTCTTGGCTTAAGTTTGTCTTTGGCTTAACTTAGGCTTGGTTTAGGCTTGACTTAAGCTTGGCTTAGGCTTGGCTTAGGCTTGACTCAGGCTTGACTCAGGCTTGACTCAGGCCTGGCCTATCAGGCTTAACTTAGGCCTGTCTTTTGCTTGACTTAGGCTTGTCTTAGACTTGGCTTTTCGTTTGCTTTCACTTGGCTTCGGGCTGACTTAGGCTTAGGCCTAGCCTGAGCTTGGCCTTTGCTTGTCCTAGGCTTGACTGCCGCCTGACTTTGGCTAAGGCCTAAGCATATGCGCGGCTTAGGCATGGTTTAAACTAAATTCAGGATTGGCTTAGGTGCGGCTTATGCTTAGGCTTCGGCTTGAAGAACGCTTCTTTCTTCTTTTTGAATATTGGATTTTTGAGGAATCCACTGACAGTGCCTTGCCCGTCCCTTTAAAACCCCTGCCCTCCAGGCGACTCCTAGAGGAGGTTCGTCCACTCTCCCAACCCGTCTGAATCACCCCTTTTCCCATGCGCGTCCGGCAGGCGACTACTGACATTCTGGGGAGCTGCTCCCCGGCTGGTGGTTGAGCATTGTCACTGTTCACAACAAAAGTTCAGCCTGCTGGTCCCGGGAATACGCCGGTGGCTTTTGGCATTTTGGGAGTAGGTGTGAAGCTGGCGAGAGAGAGCGAGAGAGAGGGAATAGAGAGAGAGAGAGAGTGAGAGAGAGGTAGCTAGAGCCGAACTTCATAAAGGTAATCCAACCCCTCATCATCCCCTTCAACCTACGGTAACCCGGGTCAACTTTTGTGAATTGTGCCCTTTGCGCAAACGGCGGTCGTGCTCCTCTCAAGTTACGGTCTCCATCGCGCGGTCCCATTGAGAAAGTGCCCCCAAGGGCAGCCGATCTTTATGGCCCTCTGCCACCACCGCTAGGGGAGCATCGGCCAGACTCACTCGCTCACTCACTCCCCTCACTGACTGGCTGACTTACTACCCTGCCAATCCTTCGATCGATCCCGCATAAGCTAAGCCTAAGCTAAGCCTAAGCTAAGCCTAAGCTAAGCCTAAGCTAAGCCTAAGCTAAGCCTAAGCTAAGCCTAAGCTAAGCCTCAGCTAAGCCTAAGCTAAGACTAAGCTAAGCCTAAGCTAAGCATAAGCTAGGCCTAAGCTAAGCCTGGGCAAAGTTACGCGGAACTGGAATTTTAGCAGGGCGGGGGGGGGCAGTTTTTTTACATAATCATGTCCATAAAAAAAAACATTTTTATATCGTTTTGCACTGTTTTAAGGATTCCCAATCACCTAATCCAAAAAAAAACGCCTGATCGAAAATCCTCTAATCGACAATAACTCAAAAGGAGTTTTAACACATGTCAGAAGCCTAAAAAACCCTAAATTTTTTGAGTTATTTTCGATCAGACGATTTTCGATCAGGCGACTGCCAACCGTTCTAAGGTTAAAACAACTCATAAAACCGATGGAAAGTTTAGAATTTTAGAATTTTTGTTTAAAAATCTATGAAAAATGTTTAAGTGATTTTCGCCACTTTCTAACAACAAAGAAGAATAGAATCCGTTTTCCCCTGTTAAACCCCCTTCCCCCCGCTAACCAACCAGTACCAGCTAAACCTAACCTACGTCTGAGCAATCGTTTGTCAATACCTTTAAAGGGATCAGGACATCAATGTAATACAGCAACGCGACAGTACAAAACTTGGTCTGTTGCAAAATTGTTTTCGTTTGATTTCCCGCGGGACCTAATTTACCATTAGTGCTTCTCGATTGAGAAGGTATCGAGGTCAACGGCAGCTCAGGATCATTTTGCAGCACTTTTCGTAATACTATTTTTTATATACTTTAACTTTCTTTTTTTACATATTGATTGTTGATTCCTTTATTTAGCCGTGGGGCACGAATCTGCGGATGGTTTTGAGGTTAGGGCTGTATCCCCTGCTTGATACCACCTGGCATGCAGCTGGCCCCCACCCCCGGCTACACTCACACATACAGGCAGTCCGCCCATCGTTTAGAGTTCACAAACGGATACATTAATATCGATTATAAACCCTTTGGAAGGGCGGCAAATTGGGGTAATGATTCGTACTACGGCTTACAACCTTTGATTAGCCTGTTAATACCCCGTTGTGGTTATTCACAGCCTCGTGCTCATTTAGCAAAGCTCAGCTAACACAGAAAAAGCATACTAAGCCCCAAATAATTACTTTAATAGTATCGTAAATTTTCATATACTTTAATAGTGTTTTTGAAAACATTTAATTAAAATTCAAGACGGAAAATAATAAAAACCCCCAGAAAAATGTCTTTTTAGCTGAAATTTTGATCAAAAATCGAGTTTAGTTTAGTTTTGATACAATTTTGTAAGACTTTTACATTTAGAAATAACAAAAAATTTGATAAACATTGTCTGTATTTGTATAAGAAAAATTTGAATCCTAGGCGAAAGTGATAACTCAACCGCCGATAATGCGAAAGCATCGAATTTGAATTTTCGTTTTTTCTCGTTTTTTCTTCTATATTTCTCTCTCGCTCTCTCTCTCTCTCTCTTTCTCTCGCTCTCTCTCTCTCTTTCTCTATCTCGCTCTTTCGCTCACCCGCTCTCTCTCTCTCTCGCACTCTCTTGTGCTAAATGGATAGCGACAACTTGAGATCGGAATTCATGCTCCGAATTGAAAAATAGTAGTATACTTTAAGTGAAAAATTAATACGTTTTTGAACCTTCACTTCCAGTCCGAAAACGAGACCTCAACGCTTTTTTTTGGAGCCGCAAGAACCAGGTGGTTTTGCTGGCAACCGGTCCCGATATGCAAATCTGGGGGTTTCGAGGTCGGTCTCCCCGGAAGGGTCAACCTGTTTTTTTTGGGCCGTTCCCCTCCTCCTCCTTTTTCTGAAGCTCATCCACCCTGTCCTAGAGTTTGTCGTGCTCACAAAAGAAGCCCCTCCGCGAGTACTGCCTGCTTCCCGCAGCAACCCTTTCGCGCCAAAAGTTCTCCGCTGCCCCGTCCCGGTTTCCCCCGGGGAGTGTCGTCGTCCCGCTTGTTTTTTTTTCAGGCTGAATCTCGTCAGTCATTTAAGGAATACTAGGTATCTACAGGTACTCTGTTCTCTTAAAGATACATTAAAGCCTTGTTTTTTGCCGATTTTCGGGAAACTGGGCTCGGTTTTGAGCCGGCAAGCTTTAAAAAAGCATGAAAATCTCAGCCTAAGCCAAAGCGCATAAATAAACCTAAGCATAAGCCGAAACGTGAGACTGAGCCTGAACCTAAGCCAAGCCTAAGCCCAGCTCAATCAACCGAAGCCCATCATTGGAACTCTACGGAATTTTCTGCGTATTTCCATACCCATACGCTTCCCGATTTTCGCAAAAAAGTCCTGTATGACAAAAGTGATTTTTTAAGCTTACCTATATAAATTTCGTTTTTTTCTCACTATATACGATTTTTCTAATATTTCTATGATTCTTCGTTTTAAGTCAGAATCTTTCTGATTCGCTCGTTCTCTCTCTCTCTCTCTCTCTCTCTCTCTCTCTCTTTCTCTCTCTCTCTCGCTCTCTCCCCACCTACAATCCATTTTAAAGGGTTCCTGCCCCGCGGCGATGTCGGCCCCTTCCGGCCACCATCACCCTCTTCTATGCCTCGCCGATTCGTGGTCCACCCAACCCTGTTCATCTACCGACTATCTCGCGGATCAGGGCAATGATGGTACGGTGGATAAATTCAGCAAAACCGTGAAATTTCAGGCCTATTTTCCTCGGCTTCCTCTTCCCAACCTCCGGCCCGTTGGCCACAGGCGTCGACGCCGAGGCGTAGCTTGGCGACGTCGTTGATACGGCCCGGTAACCCGAAGATGCACTCACCCCCGTTGGCGCAGGTGAGGGATAGTTTGCTTACTTTTATGAGCGATTGAGCGAGAAAGAGAGAGAGACAGAGAGCGGGTTAGAGAGCGAGAGAGAGAGCGAGAGAATCCAACCACATCTTTTCTTCTCAAAACTTCTCGTTAAAGTGCAACCCCAAGAAAATGCGGCAAAACTCCCCGTTTTCCCGGATACCGTACCCCCCGAGGGGCTCGGCTTCTGATATGAGCCCCTCCAGAAGCAGGCTACCGCCCCATCATTCCAATGGCGCCTAGCCCCAGCCTGTTTGATAAGACTCGGTGAATAGTGCCGATCCGTTCACGGGGGGCATTCGATATGGCCAAAGTTGGACTGAAACCTGGGCGAAAATCGGGATTTTTGACGAGATAAAGGGACTGGAAAGCGTAAAAAAATTAGGAGAATCACGCATTAATAGAACGTTTATTAGCTAGGTATATTGGGCATTAAAAATGGTGCCTAGCTACTCAGCTATAGTCTGTAGTGGCGCCAAAAAAGTGCGCAATGGCGGTAGGGGGATGGCCTGGGGGCCAATGCGGACACCTGCCCATTTTTGGCGCACCACTTTTTGGTCTAACAACGGCGCTATTGGGTTCGTTAGATATTTTTTCGGAGCTAAGGAATCTCTGCGTACATAGTAAGGTTATGGAATCTTACTATCTTTATCTCTCTCTCACTCGCTCTCACTCTCTTGCTATCTCTCTCCCTCTCTCTTTTCTTATATGCAAATCGCAACAAATCGGAACCCCCCGATGTCCATTTCTCACGATCAGAATTGGGAATTGATGGGCATGGTGATCGCAGGGCCGTTTCCGCCCCAACCCGGCCATCGATTATTTATGCATACGCGATCGTGAGATTGGGGAATCGGCGCCCCGCAGGGTCCCGTCACGATCGATTCCCTGTCCCACAAATTTGCGTATTATTGGCAGCACCGGGGTAATTCAGTTATAGCAAACACACAACGTGAGCACTAAAATACCGTAAGGAACGTCGTACAAAGGAGTGTAGCGTACTTCAAAAATTCGTAATATTTTGCTCGATCTCTTCGAAACGGGAATTTTCAGAAAACCCTCCCGAACTCCTTGCTGACGCCGATCCAGCGGACGCCGAACAACAACGAGAACATGTCACCGTCGTCGATGATCGTCACACCGTCCCCAAATCGGTTGAAGCGACAACGGCAAGCTGCTGGACTGTTGACGACGTTTCCGGAGATGAGCTATGGGTCGTCGGGGATCGAGGTGAGGATCTTGCTATCTCTCTCTCGCTCTCACGCGCGCTCTCTCGCCCTATCTCGCTTTCTCCTTCTCTTTCTCTATCTCTCTCCAATATACCTTCCGTTTCAGCCTTGGAAAGATGATGATCCTTCCCTCCTCGACGTCATCGAAGCCCCAATGGAACGTCCCCGTGAAGATCTGATGATCTCCGGCGGCTCGATGACCCCTCAGCACCTCACTCCCCTCAAATCCGCCAGCTCCTACGACATCAAGTTGGAGACGCCCTCAAAATTGTTCCCTGGTGATGAACAGGTTAGCCAACGTCCCAAAATCCCAACGAACTTTTCCAGTTCGACAGCGACTTCCTGTCGTTGTCGATGGACACGAGCGGGTGCTTCAGCTCGTTCGCCTCGTTGTCGTCGATCCACCGGATTCCGGAGATGTCGACTGGGCCCTTGGAGACAAGGTAAATATTCGAGTAATGCTCCGCCGGGTTCAAGACGTTCAGCTTAAGCTTAAGTACTGGACTTTGGGGAGTAGTTAGCTACCCTGTTCATGTGACACGGACGGCCATGCGTTCAGTTCCAGCTAAAATACTTGGACCCCTCGAGCCTAGATACGCAGCTGCCCTAAAAGTCCGCCGACGACGCCAAGTCGTTCATTTTCGCCTACAGTTCACCGCAATTACCTTCGCTTTCAGTCGTTAATTTTGTTATTTCGTAAAACTACAGTAACCACAGTGTAATAAATTTTGTGTTTTTCAGCGTCTACAACGAGTCGCCCACCCGAAGCGTCAACCGCCACCACCAGCTGCTGTTCAGCCCCGACCAGAAGCCGCCGGTGCAGATCAAGAGGGCACGGAGGAGCTTGCCGGTGTTGCACAACCCGGTTGGTCATATTAAAAGGAGAGAGAGAGAGAGAGAGAGAGAACGAGAGAGAACGAGAGAGAGCGAATTGCTTTGTCGAAACTTTTTAATTTATAAATCATGAAAAATTTTAGCCGACACCCTCCTATGCCGCAGTTACGCCAATCCTGTCGCGATCGTTCAGCTCCAGAAATGTAAGTGAGCGAGAGAGAGAGAGAGAGAGAGCAAGAGAGAGAGAGAGAGAGAGAGAGAGAGAAAGCTAACGAACACGAGTCCAGCAAATATCAAAACTATTGCAGGCCCTCGATGAAGCTCTCGCCAACCCACACCCCCTACACCGGATCCCGGTGCTCTACAAGGCCGAACCTGTTGACGACCCCTCAATCGGCGTCTTCAACGAGGAGAGCCGCGACTCGACGTCGAGCAGAATCGGCGTCCGAGATGAGAACGAGCCCCCGGGCGGCCGGAAGGACTTCAGCACACCGAAGAAGCCGCTGAAGCCGGTAAGCTGTGGAACGGATTTTTTTGCAAAGATTCAGCTCAATTGTCAATTTGAATGAGCAGATCTAAAAAAGCAAAAGCCACTGAAACTACTCTTAACAAAACGATACTTAAGTTCGCCCGACGCTGGCTGAAAATCGTGTGCGGCACCACGGGCGCGCAGCGCGAAGTCACCCGGCTGGCCCACGATTTCTACAAGCGATTCGCCGCCGAGCAGCCCACCCAGGAAGCATAGTGCCACGAATTGTATAATTTATAAAAAGGCACCTTTTTCTGCCCCCCTAATATCGATTTTTAATGCCATTCCAGTCACTCGTTTCCCGAACCTCATATCGATGTGAGAATAAGTATTATCAGACACCTGAAAATTCGGCTTCTAATGGAGCTGGACCCTTTTTGGATGCAATTTAAACTCTTAAAGGGACAATCGCTAAAATGAAATCCATCAAGCGCATGGAATGAACGTGTAAAGTGGAGCGTAGCGTTTTCAAAGCTCCAGTACGAGCCACTACGCAGCACACCTCTATCCTGCGCGCTCATGGCATTTCTCCGAATTGTCTTTTTAGTTGAAAACTCTTTCAAACCAACGGTATTATTATTTTTTTTATTTCCCACCGACTCCTACAATTATATCCCATCCTTACCATTAGGCGATTTTGCGCCGCCAAACGTGTTTTTGTGATCATCCCAGTATTCCCAGCTCTTGTAGGCTCCACTTTCTCCATTTCCGTGCTTTCTAGTCTTTTATGCAGCAATTTATCCTCGCCAAGCACCCCCGGAAAGTGCACGCTATTAAAATGGCTTGTATTTGGCTCCAGCCCAGCAGCTTTCCTCGTATTCTATATTTTGGTGCTCGCCCTCCCAGAATAAAGGCTTGAGATGTACGTATGTCTGACACGGGTCAAGTGGTCACCTCGACGGACAGATAGACAGACAGACAAACACACGCTAAAATGCCAACCGTCACGACGAAAGAAGAAGAAAAGAAACAATAAGCAATGTTTGCTCAGCCGTTAGGGCCCGCCATTCAACACCCAACGACCCGTTTTTTGAGGAAGCGAGGTGTTCTGCAGGTCTGGGGGAACGGATATCTTCGAAAATCCTTACAAATTTCTGAAAACTGTGCATAGCTCTATAATTCTTACATTTCGAAAAATTTATTTGATTTTTTTTTTCTAGAGATTTGGACTAAAATACTGTTTAAAAAAATTACAAAACTACATTTACAAAAACATAGCTACTATTTTTTCGTTTTAAGCACAGCCAATCGCCCTGAAAATATGAAATTTTGCGCTATGTTTTTCGAAACTTGAGGTGATCAGGTTTCCGCCTTGAGGAGTGCTCAAAAAGATTCGCTGAGCCAAACACCTCACAACGCTGCTTTTTCTAACACAAAGTTTGTCCTTAAATAAAATAAAATAATATGTTATCTCGCGAATAACATTAGAAAACTAAATTTAACTATTTAGATACATTTAACTTTTTACCCTGAGAAAACCGAAAACCAAAAACCCGTTTATTTCCTGAAAAATCTAAAGGCGCTGACATTGCTAGCATGAATAGAACCCCAAAAAAGTTTTTTTTTGCCGCGCGAACACTTTCCCAGAATAACCCCGAGAAGCCCCAGACGCCGTCTTTTGAATTTTTCAACCCCCATTCCCGATGCAAAATGCCAGCAGCGCGTCTCCTGGAAATCGTAAACACCTGAACGTTTTTTTTCGGTGCGCCATACATTGCTGATTTCATAATAAAATGATGTCGATATTTACGTGAAGCTATATTAGTCATTTTCTCGGGCCGGGGCCCCCATCCCACGGCGCCATTGAAACGAGCGCTTATTCCAGCGCGGGTCGTTGAAAATGCCCCATTTCCAGGACAATGGCTTTTCCGCCGTTTTCCGGGCTTTTCCTTTCTTGCCTGGCGCGAACACTTTATTATATTTATTTTTAACTGGGGATATAACGCAGAAAACGTGCGCTAAAGTGAAAAACGGCAGTCAGAAAATAGCACACGTTGCGCACGCTTTTTGTAATGCTACTAACTTTGAAATTTTAATGTGCCGGAGCATACTTTAGATATAAAAAGCTACTTTAGCGTCTCAATGCTTATAATTAATATTATTTTTGGGTATTTAGACGCTAAGCTAGCTCTTTTACGTCTAAAGTACGCTCTGAGACCATAACTTACTATTTAAAATGCATTATTATTCTTATTATACAAAGCGTGCGCCGTGCGGCATTTTCTAATTGACCAAATAAAAACTAATCGCCCGCCTTACCCCTTATAAAAATTGGCAGCATAGGCAGGGCAGAAAAATAGGCACAACCCTGAACTTTCCCCGCCCACCTGTGTGCCCTAGTTGTGCGCAGGAGCTTTATCTTCAAGGGAACTCCCCGAAATTGAAGCGCCTAGCTTCTGGGCAGACGATTCCCCCTCAAAAAAGGGCAAGAAAAAATTATCAGCGTCCCCCGCGAAGCCCAGGTCTGAGCCGGCTTAGCCGGTGTTCGCCCGGAGAAGCCACTGCCGGGCCTCACCGCGAACTCCCCCGCTAATTATTGAATTTTCTTCTTCTGGCTGAACAAACGGAATGGAACGGATGTGTAGACTCGAAATCTACAACCTTCATGAAGATTTGGTGGGGACGGGAAATTTCGAAAACCTTAGGCCGGCTAGCAAACTTTTAACACACACTCCGAGCATTTTTGCTTTCGGTGATCACACGGGCCCATACGTGTCCGGGCTCATAACTTTTTAAGGTCGTTTTTGCTTCTGCGTCGTAAAAAGCCGCCCTTCGCTGTAGGGCTATCTCAATCGAGTACCGCTGTAAATTGACGCTTTCCAGGCAGAACCAGGGCTTTTCGCGTGGTGACCTGTTTCTACCTTGAAATTTGTATTTATTGCAACTTTTTAGAAGATGAGCAACGCCAGCGGCGCCGCCGACTACACGGAGTTTCAATCAAGACTGCGCGAGCTGGGCGGCGACCAGCTCGATCTGGAGAGAATCCGGCAATGTGTGGCTGATGTTACTGATGTGAGCTTTTTATCAATTAGTTCCTTGCAGGTTCTGTGGAGATTTCAAGAAGGCTAGCTTTTTTACCTTATCGGCCGGGTTCAAGCCGGTTCCCGCCGTTGACCGCCTGACAAGGAGATGGTCTCAGCTCGACACCGAATTTCGTTTTGAAAATTTGCACACTGATAGAGCTCGACGAGACGAATCGATTGGTGTAACTATCAGCTGCCCATACTAAAAAAATAGCCGAGTTATAAACATTTTAAGTTTTTGCATACATTTTGCATTTTTTCCGCCCTACCTTCATAAGCCCTCGCCCTTCCCCCATCACCGTGGCCTCGTGTCCTAGTGGCGTAGTCGGCGGCGTATGTGGAATCTATTGAAGGTTCGAACCCGCTCACGATTTTTATTTTTTGCTTTTTGGCACAAATGCTGCCATTGGCGTTCTGAGGGCCGGGAATCAGTTCGTATTCCGTATTTTAACCCTTGCAAGGCGCAGCGACCATAAAACATCTTTTTTCAGAAAATTGGATTTTTGACCCCAAGGGCATTAAATGTTCCAGCAACAAAATTGAAAATTTGAAATAGAACAAAAAGTTAAGAATCAGTATAACATACGGTGAATGCGTTGTACGTCAGCAAGCTTTTTTTATTGGCGCAATTTTTTGAAAACGTTGTGATAGGTTGTGCGTAAGTCCAATGTTAAGTTCGAAAATTTTTGTTGATGAGGTATTGTGGGCACTGCGCCTTGCAAGAGTTAAAATAAGTAATACGAACTGATTCCAGGCCTTCAGAACGCCAATGGCAGCATTTGTGCCAAAAAGCAAAAAATAAAAATCGTGAGCGGGTTCGAACCTTCAATAGATTCCACATACGCCGCCGACTACGCCACTAGGACACGAGGCCACGGTGATGGGGGAAGGGCGAGGGCTTATGAAGGTAGGGCGGAAAAAAATGCAAAATGTATGCAAAAACTTAAAATGCTTATAACTCGGCTATTTTTTAGTATGGGCAGCTGATAGTTACACCAATCGATTCGTCTCGTCGAGCTCTATCAGTGTGCAAATTTTGAAAACGAAATTCGGTGTCGAGCTGAGACCATCTCCTTGTGAGTCATACATCTGTTTTAGTGCCAAATCGCGACGGTTACTCCGGGATGGAGAAAGAAACTGCAACGCCATGTCATAAACCCGTTGGAAAAGGTAAAATTGCTCTTAGAGAGAAATTTCTGTATTTTAGATAAAACTCGCCGTCATCGTCGTCGATTTCCAGAATGATTTTGTAGATGGATCGCTGTCATTGAAGGTTGTTTTCCTGGATTAAGCAACCTGACATTTCTAGGCAGGCGATTCGGGCGAGAACCCAGATGACGCCGTGTGCCCTATTAACACATTACTCTCGGAACAGGTGCGCTCTTGGAAGGCATTTGTAGAAAATTGGTGCTTTCGCATTATCGGGTGGACCATTTTTCCGTATGATCCGATTTTTCTAATAAAGGGTTTGCACTATTTATACGTAAAACTTGACAAATTTGATTAAAAATTACAAAACATCGATTTTCGAGTTTTTAGAAAGGCTTGCACCAGAAATTTTGTTACATTTACTAGAAACTATCAAACTACTACGTGTTATGTCTAAGCGTTTCTGATTCGCCCCCCCCACCGATAGAGCAAAAGCACCGAAAACTTTGTTCAGGAAATCGATCTCGTCGTCTACACCTTTGATTGGCACCCGGAGAACCACATTTCATTCTTCGACCACCGGCACGATGAGGATCGACAACTGGCGGCAGAAGAAAGGGACAGAGAGCCGTCCCTTTTCGACTGTGTGTCCTTCGCGAAACCGGTGTGCAAGCAGGTACGATTATTTCGAGGTTGTAAGCATATCTTTAGGTGCTCTACCCGTCACATTGTGTCCAGAATAGCGATGGTGCAAAGTTGGACAGCAGAATTCGCGTCGTCGACAATGCCGAAATGATCTACAAGGGTACCGACGTGCTCACGGATTCGTATTCGGCTTTTTTTGACAATGCCAAGCAGGGAAGGTAGGGATCAGTTCTGTGTTTTGAAGATATGTCCTTTTAGAACACACTTGGAAGAAGCGCTGCGAGCAAAGGACATCAACGCGCTGCTTGTTTGCGGGTTAGCCTATGACATTTGCGTGGCCGCGACACTAAAGGATGCGGCAGAACTTGGATTTCTCGCGGCAGCAGTCACAGATTGCAGGTGCGCTTTCTTTTTGGACAAATAACGTGACCTCCTCTTCTTTCCAGTAAGGGCTTCTCACAAGACGGCATCACGAAGGCCCACAACGACTTTGAGAAGTTGAACATCCCTCGGATGTGCTTGGAAGATGCTCAAAAAGTGGTTCGCCGTCAAGCAATCCCCACAGAGTGGATTTTGAATTTGATCGCCCAGGCCGGGACAGCTACCGACTAACTGTCTCGATGTTTTTATGCAACGAATTCTTACATTCACTATTTGTGTCTTTTTCGAGCTGACTAGGACTAATTTTCTTCGCCTTCGCCAAGAAAGTATTTTGATATATTCCGTGTATGTCATTTCGTCTGTTTTAAATGTGCAGCTTTGTTTATTTCTGAATAGTTTATTCATTTCGATGTACAACCCATAATGGTTCACAAAAATCGGGTAGCAGGGTTTTTGCTATGCGCACTTGTCATCTTCTTTTCCGGTTGTTTTGTCCCACGGTTTTTGTCCTTGTGCGTCGAGCTCTTGTTGGTATTCCTCCTTCAGTTTCCGGTGCTTGTCCCGGCTTTTCTTGGCCTTGTCGCCCTTCTCCTTCTGTAAAAGTGATTTTTGTGGATAAAGCATTTTTGCTACCAGTAATCGTTTGTACTGTTCTTCGTAACAGTTGTCACCGTTGAGATGTCGATCGACAGCGTGCTTGATACGCTCGAAGGCGATCTCCACGTTCTTCGATAAGAGCCGGGACTCGTGGATCTAAAGAAATATCGGAACGCATAGAATTATTACTTTTACAATGATCCCTGTGGGGATATGCCTCATTTGGACGGCGTTCTGCGCGGTGTTCACCTTCTGACCGCCGGGACCCCAACCGGACATGTAATGCTGAAATCAAGACATGACGCTGCAGAGGTTGACCGACCTGCTCGCAGTCTTCATTCCGAATTTCTGGAAATTTGTAGTCTTTCAGCTTCGTTTTGACGGAAACGAATCGAAGATGCCGCAGATTGAAAGAAAGTGCTGCTTTCAACATTTGCGCTGCAGGATTGAATAGTTTATTTAATTCTACGTTTCACAAGCCAAACGTGCTTCTCATCGTGTTTCCCAGTTACCAAGAGCTATTATGTCAGCTTCCCTTTCCTTGTGACACTCCATTCAGCTCTAAGAACTTTTTATTCAAACCAAAATTCTCAACAAAACGCAAACGTCAAAATCAACAACCAACAATCAAACGGGGCTCTACGTTGTAACTGCATCACTTGGTGGAATCTTCCTCGGCCATCTTGACGTCGCTCTTTGCCGCCTTGTTCATCGCCGTCACTTCGCCAGGAGTCAAGTTCTAAATCGAAAAATACATCCACTGACAGTCTTCAAACCTTAATCGCCGGCGCCACACCCATACCACCAGCTGCCCGCGCCTCGGTTATTGAATACGGGACCTCCTTCAGTCTTCTCAATTGTTGCTTGTGCGGCTAAAAGTGGATTGTAGAACGAAAAGACAGTAGTACCTTAGATTTCTTGTGCTTGCCCATCGTGTCACCATCCGCAAAGTAGCGTGCGCATTCGATGCAATAGAATTGGCCGTCACCGGGAAGATCAAGGTCTACCTAGACCGTCGAAATTAAGTGAATAGTAGCCCCAAACTCGCACTGATCAGCTTAGTCGGCTGAGCACGACTAACATGGACACCTAGTCGTTATTCTCAAAGCGCGAAGAGTCACACATTCTCACCTCCTGATTTAGAAGCTTTATCGCCTTCTGTGGCTTCAGATCTTCTTGAATCTCGTCGGTGAACTTGGCTCTTCTTTTCCGGCCTTTGTTTGATTGTGAAGGGTGCGGCATTTCTGGGTACCCTGTACAAACGACAATAGACCATTAGGAAAGCCACGAACCATCTAGGAAAATCTATGGTTTTGAAAGCCATTACGTGTGTTCAACAAGATATTTTCAAATTTTTATTGAGATTTTTATTTTTATTTGGTCGCTTCCGGGGTTGGAAGATCGGCGAGAAGATGTATCCTAAAAATAACGATTGAAAATTAGCGAAGGCGGGCTTACATGCTCGCACTTTCACATCGGCCTCCTTGATGATAGACGACAGGTTCTGGCTGCTTGAGGGGAAGCCGCCGACGGTGCGCGACTCGCCGAGGCCGGTCAGATGGCCGCAGACAATCTTCGAGACCTAGAATACAAATATTACAAATTCACAGGTGACACAGGACTACGTGGTTCCAGGAGTCTCCATCGAAGAATTGCTGCTTGATCTTGAAGAAAGTTTTGGCGGTGAGCAAGGCATCTGAGCCGGCCTGATGCCGGGCGCCGTAGCGCTTCACATCCAGCTGATCGGCAACCTGAAAAAAAAAATACGTTTCATAAGTTCTAAAGCCGGCACAAATCAAAAATTATTGAATCTTTAGTTTTCCGTTAAAAATGTAATATTGCGATACCGCAATCCGGAGATAAGCCGAAAAGATTTACCTCCTGAAGTCCTCCCTTCAGCTTGGCGCTCTGGCAAATGGGCAGTCTGATCAATAGTTTAACATCGAAGCATTTAGGGAAGAGGATGCGATGGAAGGAGAAAAAGCTGGATTCCTAAAACGAAGCATGTAAGAAAGAAAAAAAATATCTTACGTCTTTCGGAAGCTCTACATTCAGAATGGCGCGCGTTAAATATCCAAAATCGTAGCCGCTGGAGAACGTGATCCAAGTGATTCGCTCGTCTGTGATAAGGCCCGACGTGGTCAACAGGTCGCCAAACTCTTCCATTCCAATGCCGTCGGTCTAAAAAAAAAGCAGTCGTCCGCAACGTTGAAAATCAAACCTTGAGCTTGGCGAAGTCGATGCCGGCGGCGCGCAGCATTTCCACACTCTCGACGCTGTACATATCGCTGTCGAGGTTAAACTAAAGAAAATAAATAAGATCTCAACGAATATTTTTGTACCGTAAAATTGAACTGCCACACATCTCCGCCGGGCGGGAGCTCTCCTTTATCATTGACGAGTGCGAAGCCAACCTGGAAAAGACAAAACCCTTCCATCACCTTTCAAGTCTGATACCTGGATCAACTTGAGCATGTTGACGTTGCACGAGACCTGCTGGTAGTTGAAATCTTCTTTCGAGCGGAACTGGCCCATCGGTGTCGCCACGACGCCCGGGAACTCTGTGTCCATCGCCACGTAGGGGTAGTCCTTCACAAGAGCTCGGATCTAGAGAAATACGAATTTTAATCAAAAGCGCAGCCGTTACCTTTGCAAACTCCTCGTCCAGGTTGCCGCGCCAGATATCGTGAATGTTCACTTCCACCATGTTGATGGCTGCAATACTGAAAAAAAACATGGGGTTAGTAAGTAAATAAAATCGCAGAGGCTGATCGAGGACATTATTTAAGTAAAAAAATAGAAATGTGAGGCCTAATTAATGTAACCAACGTTTTCTACGCAGACCCAACTAGGTTTTCAAGGTTCTTTTAGCTTTGTCTGGTTGCGAAATATAGTTTTTATGATTATAAATGCCTTTTCGCTCGCGAAAAAAGCCGTTCAGCCCTAAAAAGTCAGTCAAGGTAAAAAAAGTGGAAACTGTTCCATTCCAACTAATCAGCTCTTTATAATTCTCGGCCAAAGGTAGGGATAAAACAGCAAAAGAATGAGAACCAAAGAGCCTTCGAAGCTCCGTGATTCATTGCGCGACTCTTTTCCCGGGAAATGCTCAATCGTGGTTAGGTCATGGGGTGCGTTCGTATCAAGGCACGCGCTGTAGTCACATGGGGGCCGTCCATCTGCGCAACTACAACCACAAAACACTAACGAAACCCGGGATTAGGTCAACCGAAATTGCATAAAATCAATAAAATCCAAAGCCTAAAACAACTTTTTACTTTGGTTTGCCCCAAGAAGCCTCTATAGCGCTTTCTGAACCCTTGCTGCCACCGGAAAAATTCTGGGATCTATCGTAATAAAGGTCGCCTGAAATTGGAATTAAGTGAATTAACGGTATTCTCAGATAACAGACAACACACCCAGAAGATATAGCCTGAATAAGCCCATTTCTAATGCGAAAAAAATATTGGGGCTAAAATTTGGACCTTTGTGTGAATAAATAAGTTCCCACGTGGGAATAAATAAGTTTTATTATGTTATCACGGTGTAATAAAACTTCTGTAAAACCTGAAATCCTAAAATTAATGAGATACTGCCAGGAAAAGTGTGGGGATGACGCCGACGCCTATTTACGACCGTACGAGCGTTGCCTTATAAGGATATCTCTGCGTACATAGGTTGCAACGTAACCTGTGTCTGAATGCGCGTTTAAAATACTTTTTACAAAAATAAAAAATACGCTTTTGCAAAAAGTACCAGTTTTCCTGAAATCAGCCTACATGTCTCATTTCCCCCCAGCCGTTCACCCCCTTGTTCGCGCGCGCTCTCTCCCCCCTCAAGATTTCGTCACTTTTTGCGCACAAGACGTCGTCGTCGTGTCTATGGTGTATGGTGGGGGTCCCGGGCGTTTCGTGCCGGGCCGTCCGTTCGCTTGTGTGTGTATGTGTGCGGGCGCGAGCATCGGCGGCCGGGGGGTCCCGCGCGCGGGTGGGCGCGCGGGTGTTTGTGGAGGTGGCGCTGCTGGCTGTGTGGTGGGGCCTGTTTGTCCATCGCCGGCTCCTCGCACCGTCCACCGAAAAGCCAGCCAGCCATCCCGCCCCGACCAATACCATCGTTCACCGCCCCGCGGCGATGGTTTGCTGTATTTTCGAGCGTTTACGCATTGCTTTTTGGTCTTGTTATATCAGGGCAGCGCGTTTTCGAAATTTCGAAAACGCGTTTAAAGAGACACGGAAGGCTTGACTTTGGATTTCCTGTCTTTCGATTCGCAAGAGATTTGGCCGCGTCTGCGATACGCAACGCGCTCGGCCACCCTTTCATTCGGTACTCGCGTATTTCATTGAGGCCCAGTGTCGCGCGCGTTGCGTTTCGCGGTCGCGGAAGGGGCTGCGGAGCGCGTTGTGTATCGCGGGAGCACCAAATTCGCAAAGCGTCCTCAGCCAAAAAATATATACTTTTTAAGAGAAACTTTAAAGAGACGGTATTTGATTTTGCCTCACAACTCAGCGCCATATTTCACAACCCATAGTACACACGCCAAACTCCACCCTGCAAAATTTCAAATACCATCTTTTTCGGGCATTTTTTCGAAATTTGCAGCCGCCAAATCCGCCGCAAAAAATACAAAGGGCACCGGGTGAGGGGGGATTTGCAGGGCGTCTGAATTAGTGGGTATGCGCGCTAAATAATTAGTCATATATGGCAGGGCGTGCGTACGCAGCAGCCGTGGGAAAGTGCCTTGCGCCATTTCAGGCGCCTCAGACGCCTTGCATCCTTCACTTTATCAAGCATTTTTTTGCTGTAAAAAGACTGTCACACCTCTTTAAAATCATTCTAACGTGATTATTAGCTATGTTTCAAAGGGCTTGAAAAGCTGGTTACCTATTCGTTTAAGATATGGGTTTTGCAGAAGATTTTCTCTGAAAAGGCGCGTTTTGCGCATTATTGGCAATATAGACTTTTAGAGACTTTTTCTTGAAAACCGTTATCGTTCGTTAGTTTTTGAAAGTTGTGATTTGTTCCGAATTTCAAGCTCCATCAAATGAGCGATGCGACCCCGTAAAACTACAATAAGTCAAAAAATCAATGTCAAAATTTCATAACGCCGAATTTTTTTTGCGTCGAGTTTGGGGTTTTTTTGCTTATATAAATTTAGGCATTACGAAATTTCGACGTTACGATTTCGACATTGTGAAAGTAACGCCCTAGAAAAGATTGCTTGTAGCCAGGCCTTCCAGTCCCCTTAAAAACGAACCCCGGAACTAGAAATTTGCGGGGGTCGCCCTCCACTTCTCCCCCCCCCCCCCGCCACCCTTGGCGTGGAGCTAAATCAAAAAGTGTCCTTTTCACGCGGACACGAGCCCTCCAGATGACGTCGCCCGGTCCGTGGCACTGGCCGAGAAGCGGCGGGGCGTGTATAATCGGGGGGCCGGGTGGGGGAGGAGGGTTGGTCGTGTCGACGAGAGAAAGATAGAGAGCGAGAGAGAGAGGGCCCAGGGCCCCGCCCGAGAACCTGACTAGCGAGTGTCCATAGGAATTCGCGGAGAGCCGCGGCGAGAGATGGGCCCCCTCAACATCAACCAGGGCGGCTGATCGATCGAATGGGCCCCTAGGGCCCACACGTGCCCCCCTCTGGCGCTCAGAGTCTTCATGTTTTTTTTGCGGGCCCCTCTTCTTTTTCTCTGGGTCTCACTTTTTGCGGTAACGCTCAGCGGCCAGGGGGCCCGCACTTGGCCAGACGGCTAGATTTCGAGCCCCGGGCCCTCCGGCCGGAGACGAACACCTCCCACGGAATTTTGACCTTTTTTGGGGGTAGGGTTGAATTTTGGTTTTGGCGGTTTTAGGTTGCTAATTTTTTCACTTTTACTTCTCGAGGCTGCTTGCTAAAGCTTGACTCTTTGGCGATACGATATTATTCCGTTTCCGCTGATTTTCGGCTTTTTTAATTTCCTCCAGCTATCAATGAGGTCCGTCCACACGCGCCCAAATTTTGGGTGGTGATTGGAAAGTCGCGTAGTCAAATTCCAGACTACGCTACGCGCCTATCGACACAGGAGTTTTGCGCGTTCAGGAGACCTAGGATTTTTAGATGTTTGTTTCAATTGAGTTACTTTCATTGGTTTTCCTTTCCTATCCTTCTTGGCGGTGAGCAAGCTAGCAGAATTTTTTGAGGAACCCTCGTTTTTCTTTATTAAGCTACGGATTAAGTTGGCAGTACGGTACATTCCTAAAAACATTATTTCTACAACTCTATGTTGAATTCAGATGTTATAATAATTTAGCTTAATCTGAGAAAAATTTACAAAACCAATTTTTTGGTGATTGTATCCTTGTCTTTCCTTTTCGTTAAATTAGCCGTTCCTGATTCCCGCCATATTTTTTGCGGCTAAAAAAATGACGGGCTTGTTGATAAGCGGAGTGAAACGTACTTGTTCGGCCGGCGGCCAGTGGTGGTGTGCCGGCAAAATAGTAGTGATAATCCGTTGGAGGGGGGCTGTTGACAACTGGGTCTTGGAATTGGCCGCTTCCTCGCGAACCCCCGTGAAAAACATATCTCGTCAATTTATGGGCGGAAGTGGGTGTATGTACATAGTAATTTTCGGAATGTTTTGATTTTCAGCTTTAGTAGCTTGAATTTTGCTCGATTTGTTGGCTTCAGTCATGCACTAATAGATACCAAAGATCCGCTACGGGTCTTGTCTCTCTCTCTCTCTCTCTCTCTCGCTCAAGCTCTCCTTCTCATGCTCCTTCTGTATAACTCGCGACTTGCCCAGTTTTTCAAAGTTTCGACGCTCGCCGCTTTGGCCCAATTCAGACCAGCCGCAACGACTTGTTGACGTCGTTCGTCTGAAGTTCATTTCCGGGCGCGCGACGCCGCCACCCACGTACATAGTACATATTTGTACTAGCTTCGAATGCATAGATTTGAAAGCGAAAAATATGCCGAAACCCATCCTCCCTTGCCTTCCCAGCCCCTTTAAAGCCGTCTCGTGCTCCTCTTCCGGCCCATTGCTCCGCTCCACTACCTCCACCGCCAGCCGTTCTCTGGTGCTTTCCGGGAAAACGGGCTGCCTTCTCGGAAACAATGCAGAGAAGCTTGGCCCGGGGAGCTTTTAGATATTCTGGGCCTCGCCACCACCACTTTCCACCCCGGGACCCCCACATCAGAAAGGCAGCTGCAGGAGGGAGGGGATTTTTGGATCCTGCCTGGGCTATTAATGATGGTGTGTGGGCTGGGAGTGTGAGCAAGAGGAGGCTGGGTTTGCGCTCTACCTCTCTCGCTCTCTCTCGCCTCCCTCTCTCTCGCTCTCTCTCCCTCTCTCTCTCTCTCTCTCTCTCTCTCGCTCTGTCTCTCTTACATCCTCGATCTCGCATTAAAGGAACGTCCAAGGCAATGCGCGGCCTTGAAAATCCATAGAATTCTCTTGCCTGTTCCTTTAAACTCGTGTCCACCCAGTTTTAAAGCCCACTTTTCACCTATTTTGTAGGGCGGGTTTTTACCTCCGGGCGGGGGCTCACCACGATTTTCGAGGTGCGCCCGCGCGGCACTCTCGAGTGTGAGAAATTGACGACTGGCTGGTCGCGGGTCCCGAAGTGGATGCGTAGAAGAGGGGAGAAAGGAGCAGGAGGAGAGGTTCGTGAGGGGCAACGTGTGCTCGTTTTCCGAACCTCCGCCTCCTCTTCGTCCTCCTTTCCCCTTCTACTCCTCCTCTTCTCGACCGATCCATCGACACGCACACACACATAGCCACATGCATACATGGGCTTCCCTGGACCCGATGCACCTGTTGGCTTCGTTTGAGCCTAAGCTTACTTGGCAAAACTTAAGGCTAAGTTCTTGGCTGAGCCTAAGCCTAAGCCTAAACCTATTCTTAAGCTAAGCCTGTGCCTAAGCCTAAGCCCAACCCTAAGCTTTTGTCTAGCTAAGCCCATGCAAGATCCTACGCCTAAGACTAAGCCTAAGCCTATGCCTAAGCCTGATCCTAAGCCTTATCCTAATCCTAAGCCTAATCATAAGATTTCGCCCCCTGACAATCACCCGAGATTCTGTTTTGCTCTCGATTTTGAGATCTCCGATCTTTCCAAAGTACGAACTTTTCACTTTTCTTGTCTAGTTTTGGCATTTCGCTCTCTCCCTCTCTCCCTCTCTCTCTCTTTCTCTCGCTCTCTCTCCCGTCCGGCTCAAAAACAACGTCAGCTTAATTTGGGAGTAGAAGGGGAGAATGGGCCGTGCCTGAAAATAGTCCCAACCAGCCGAGATTCCCCCCGCGTGTTTGGTCAGCCGGATCTGGCGGGCGTTCCTGTTCTTGTGCCGTGCCTGGTTTTGGCCTATTTTTGTTATGCATGCACCAAATTGAGGGTGAATTTCTAGAAATTTCCAAAAACATTTCTGCTAGGTAGCCATTGAGCCAGTTTTTCTCGGTTTTTTGGTCGAAAAACCTAAGGATTCGGAGGAATCTTTGCCAGCCTGCGTTTTTTCCTCGATTTTTTGGGATTAAATTTTATATTCGAGCGCCTAATTGCGAAGCCTCTTTTTTTTCCCGGGTCGATGTGAGAAGCCCTTCCCACCTGCCCACACGCACCGATTTCAAATACCAAATTTGCAGACCTCTTTTTGCTGACGCTGTCGTCATTGCTGTGTCTTTTATCCTAGTAATTATTTTTCCCGAAATTGCCTTGAATAAGTGATAGTTGGGGGTGATGCAATGTTTTTAACGATAAGTACGTTCACTACTTATGTACGGTCTTATGGTTAGAGAGAGAGAGAGAGAGAGAGAGAGAGAGAGAGAGCCAAAGGGATAGAGTGAGAGAGAGCGAGAGTGTGCAAAAGGGATAGAGTGAGAGTGACAGAGAGAGATAGAGCGAGAGTGCGAAAGAGTGACAGAGAGAGAGAGAGAGGAAGAGAGAGAGAGAGAGAGAGAGAGAGAGAGAGAGGGCGAGAGGGAGAGTGGGAGAGAGAGAGGACGAGACAACAAAGAAACTTGATTTCCTATGCATCTCTGCCTTGCCAAGACTCGCTTGAAACCTTTAAAAAAGTAGCGAAGGCAAGTTTTAGGTTTTTTCTTCCTAGCTGGCACTATCCCTTTAAAGAACGCCAGAAGGCCAATTCCAGAACTTCAATCCTGTCTCACTCCCTTTAAACCTATTAACAATGGTAATGGAATCAAAGATCCAGCCCCCAATTTTTCTTACCGGCCCTAATCGGATTACCGGATATGAAAAAATGTATATGTGTGTGTCGTGTCGTGTTGGATACTGCGTAACAAGTTGCCAACCGGGGGGAATGGCGATGTGGGCGGATTTGTCGAGCGGCCTTGTTTACGCCCCCCCCCGCATTGCTCGGTTTCATGCCTTGGCATCGATTGTTGCCAGCCCGGGCGAACACGCACGTATTTTTTAGGCAGATCTGGAGTTCAAAGCGGGGGTAAGCAGAAGCTGAAGCCTAAATTGAGCCCAAGCCCAAGCGTGTGAAACCAAAATTGAGCCTAGGAAGTTTGACCTGCTCCCGGAGCTAAGTCTTAAGCCTACGCCAAAGCCTAAGCCTACACCAAGCTCAAAGCCAAGCCCAAGTCAAAGTGGAAGCTATAAGCTGACGTCGATGCTAAGCCTAAGCTTAAGCCTAAGCCTAAGCTCAGGCATAAGCCGAGCCTAAGCCTAAGCCTAAGCCTAAGCTTCCACTAATTACCGCGCTTCCGCGTCTCCGTTCCATCCCCTTAATCGATATTGGTGTATGCCCTGGGGCTATATCCTCATTCTCCATGCTCCCCCTATGAAAGAGGCAGACCGGATCTCGAGCTCCTCGACCCCCCGGCTCTCAGAGTCCACAAAATCGACACTTCGGGCGGTGGATTCCCGACCACGAGGTGTACTTTTTAATTTTTGACGAATTTTGTCAATTAGACGCCATCTACTCGTTGTAAAACTTGATGTCACCGTCCCTTTAAAGGTATTTGGAAGGTCGATATGATTCGTTTTTCTGGTTTCTCCAAGTCTCATCTCTTTAAAGTTACATGTTTAAGCTCATGCGTAGGCTTAGGTTTAGGCCTAGGCTTACGCTTCGCTTACATAGGCTGAGTCTAGGCCTAATAGACTTGGCTCAGGTTGGCTTAGGCTTAAGATTAAGCTTTTGCCAAGGCCTACGCTTACGCTCAGGGTCAGGGTCAGGCTTAGGCTTAAGTTGCGCTTGGGCTTAGGCGTAGGCTGTGTCTTGGCTTTGGCTCAGGTTTAGGCTTGGGCTTAGGTTTAGGCTTCGCATCAGGCTTAAGTCGGTCTTAGGCTTAAATTTAGATTTAGGCTGATGCTTGGCTTAGGCTTAGGCTTAGGCTTCGGCGTAGACATAGGCTTAGCTTAGGCTTAAGTTTCCAGCTGTCCCCTTCCATTTATTGTCTCAAATCCCATGCCTGTGCCGACGATTTGATCTCGCGTGCGCGTGCTGCGCGAACTTATTCCCCTCCTGCTCCTCCCTCAGCCTCAGCTCTGGACTTCCGCGTCCGAAACGAAGCCCCCCGAGTCGTCCCCCCTTATATTGATCTGACACGCCCGGCGCGCCTCCACCACATACACACACGCATTTCGCTGGCCGAACATCGCGTGCTCTGGAGTTTTCTTGAGCCGATTGATGACATTGGGATATCCCTGACAAACCCGTAATCGTGGATGGCAACGGAACTTGGAAGATTCAGCTTTAAACGACTGCAACTCCTCGAAATTCTGATCGTTTTTGGTTGCTTTAACCTTCAAAATCGTCTGCCTGTCAAGAGCTTTCGAAGGGTAGCATTGAAATCATACGAAAATTTTTGGATACAAAGTTGCACGGCTTTGATTTTTTTCTTCTGAAAATTTTTTCTTGGTTTCATAAATCGCTGTTGTTAGATTGTTTATTTCTAATTTTTAAAAACGTCTATTTTCTGCGGGCTTTCAAAAGGTAGCTTTGATATTTTATGCTAATTACTGGATGCAAAGTTGGTAGGTTTGGGACATTTTTGTCTAGTAAAAATGTTTTCTGGTGGCTGAATCAGGGCGAACATGGCATTTTAATTCATTGTCATTATTTTTACAACCATCTACGTTCTACGGGCTTTCGAACGCTATCTTTAAAATGTTATTAAAATTTCTGGATGCAAAGTTATCGGATCTTACTAAAATTTCTGACCAGGCCCATATCTCGGCAATTTTAGGCATTCAAAGTCCGAAAATCTTTGCATAAAATAGAGCATCTCAAGGGCTACAAAGTGATGTATAAAACATGTAAATTCAGAGTAGCTATGATTTTAGAGAAATTTTTGCAAGACCGCAAAATCCGGGCTGTTTCGATTTTCTGACGTTATTCTAACCTTATTTCCGGCCTTCTCAAACATCAGCCTGTCGTCCCTTCCTTGCAACATTTCCCCAGCGGGTAGACTTGCTGATTTATAGCGTCGAGAGTGGGAAGGAGAAGCCGTGGCGGCCACCTGCCACTCAGTTTTCCCCCATTTCGCGTCCAATAACTTCGGGGGGTATTCCACGAATAGCACGAATGTTTCAGGCGCACGGCCTTTTTTGGAGCGCTCTTTTTCTCTCTCTCATTCTCTCGCTCTCTCTCTCTCTCTTTCTCTCTCCCACACAACTTTTTTTGCACCCATCTTGCGCGCCGTTCTTGATTAAAGTTGGAGGAGGCGGAGGAGGGGCATTCCGTTGCATTCCGTGGCTGTCCAATTTCCGCGCCACCCCCTTCAGCCAGTCCCCCCACTTTTTTCCCCGGCTTTTCTTTCATCGCTTTTTGGCCTCCAGCCCGATCTGGGGAATTTTAAAGGAACTCGGAAGGCAAGCCTGGTCCCGAATGCCGAAAATTTCGAAAATCCTGAAAGAATTTTCGGAAAATATATTGCTCCCAATTTTTTGTCCTTTTAAAATTTTCATAACAATTAAATTTACAAAAAATTTCTATGTTTTTAACGTTTTTTCTCCGTATTCCAGCCAAATCCCGACGGCGAAAAACCCCGCTAGTCCAAATATCGACAGCCATTCTCGGCAAAAGTCACGACAAAAATCCCGACCGAAACCTGGAATGCCGAAATTTCGACAGGAACGCCGACAAAATGCCGACACATTCTGGACGCTAGTTAGAATGGCACTCTCTTCGCCATTTCGGTTGTCGGGATTTTGGATTTCGGGATCGTGGTCTTTCGAGATTTTGGCTGTCGGTATTTTCGCTGTCGGTATTTTGGATGTCGGAATTTTGGCTGTCGGTATTTTGGACCCCGGGATTTTGGCTGTCGAGATTTTGGATAGTTTTTCATCGGGATTCTGGCTGTGGAACCTTTGGATGTCGGGATTTTCGTGTTTTCCACTGTTTTCCATTTTTTCATTAATTTATAATTTAATATGCCCCCCAACAACCCCATCATTAATCCCAATCCGTTCCAGATTCGAGCGTATGAGATGACGGTTGGCTGAAAAGAGAAGCCGACCTCCCCCACCCTCCCTTCCTCCCTCCAACTACTCCACAAGATGCTATTTTTGCTGTTCACGCTTGCTAATTTGTGGCCCCTCCTCTGGGCGGCCAGCAATTTCCACCCCGACTGCGCCGATCCCCATAATAAGGTTCGTTTCGCCGAGCGTATTGATATGGTTCCCGGCACCCGGGTTGGACCCCGATCTGGCAAAAATCCGAAAATTGCCACGTGCCGGGCCCTTGGGGGTATTTTTGGCCTCAAGCCCCTGGCCAAATTTTTTGTAGTCTCCCCACCGACACCAGAATTCATTCAGGGTTGTGGGAATTCCGAAAAAAAACTTATGACGCTAATCCCGAGGTGGGGTGAAGCCATCTAAGACGATCTCGAGATGGGGCTCTAGAAATTAGACTAGAATCGCACTTGCTAATGCGATTCCAAGGGGAGAGGGAGAGAGAGAGAGGGGAGAGAGAGAGAGAGAGAGAGAGAGAGAGAGAGAGAGAGATAAAGGCTGCGAGAGAGCGCTAAAGAGATATTGCATAGTTTGATCTAGCTAGCCAGTTCCCTAGTTCTTTGTGTTTTCCTAGTTTCCACGCTCATTTTTTGAGGCCAAACCACCAGTGGTTTATCTCTCGCTTCGCTCTCCCCTGCTCTCTCTCTCTCTTTCTCTCCCTCCAGGGCTCATTAGCCACCCCATGCCCGGTTATGTGCGTTTCGCACGGAAACCCAAATTTACCATTTACCCCCATTTATGGGGTCACCTGGGACCAAAAATCGTAAAATTAAGTGGCGAGGAAGATGAACAAGATTTTGAAAAACTCATGCTCGATTTTCAGGAAATCTCATGCTCGGTGCACGTGGTCACCTGCGGCGAGGTGTCGGTGGCCAACGTGGCGGAGGGCTCGGAGCCGCCGCCGGCCCACGACGTCCGCGTCGAACCGTACGCGCGGGCGTCGAAGCATGAACACCAGCTTCATGTGGACGTATCCTGGCAGATGCCGCCGAGCAGTGAGTTATTTGAGGGAGAGAGAGAGGGAGGGAGAGAGAGTGTTAGATAGAGAGAGAGAGAGAGAGAGAGAGAGAGAGAGAGAGAAGGAGAGAGAGGGATGATTAAACCAATTCCTCCCATTTCCAGACGACTCCTTCCGCATCCGCGCCTTCGAGCTCCAAGTCGAGCGTGGGTCCGAGGAGAAGCGCTGCTTCCTCTTCAACGTCTCCAACTTTGGGCTGACCGAGGATGAGGCATCGGTAGGCCCAGGAGAAGCTCAACATAACCGAGTTGTTCAGCCCCGTTTCCACTTCACCTCCGACAGCCTGTTCGCCTTCGCCGAGCCGTACCAAATCACGTTGCGGTCGTTGCCGAGAAGCGCGAAAACTGCGCCGCAAGTTGTCCGTAATGCGACGATGCCGTTGGATCCGGACCTGAAGGACCCGCCGTCGAAGAACAATCTGACGGCGTGGTGCAAGGCGCATTGTGAGTTTTATAATGTAGTTAGTAGTATTGTTCATTAATCTGGGTAAAACGGTACATTTTTACGCATTTTTTATAACATTTTCCAGCCGACCCGCAAGCGGCCAAGTGGACGGCGGCGTTCCGGAAGATTTTCCTGCACTCGTTGGCGCGGACGATTCAGGTGAGCGAGTCAGAGAGGGACAGTGAGAGAGAGAATGAGAGAAAGAGACAGCGAGAGAGAGTTACTAAAATCTCGCCTTTCAGATCGAATTCGTCGGCGCTCCGCCCCAGTACTGTTTCGAGGCGTACGAGGTGCGGCTGAAAGACGAGTCGGGCATGGAGTTGACGCATAGTCATGTAAGTATTCATTTTCAGTCACTCCTGCTTGTCACCGTCCCTTTAAAATCAACACCGTGTGGTTTAGATCGTAAACGTGGCCGACATGCGCCCGGAGACGATCAACGGCAAGCAGGTCCTCTTCGGCGAGCACAACTTTACGAATCTGGAGGTGGGGATTAGGACTATCTCTAGCTCTCTAGCTTTTTCTCTCTTTCTCTCTCTCCCTCTCTCTCCCTCTCTCTCTCTAGCTCTCGCTCTCGCTCTCTCTCTATCTCAGAGTGCTGAGGCAGGCTAGCAGAACTCCTGGAGGAAATTGCACTCAATTCTATAAATCTAAAAATGCCCTTTTTCCAGCTGGATACAGACTACATCCCATCCGTGATCCCGGTCGAGAGATCGGCCGACCGTCGATGTCTTTGTCCAACACAGGTTTGTGGCCCTTCCTGGGTTACGGTACACAATCCACGGTTTAGAACGCAAATCCGTACGACAATCAGATTGTGTGCAGCTGTATCGCCGCGGATTGGAAGAAAGTCCGGCTACATAGTGGGTGCTTTCAAAAAATTTATCTTAATTCACGACTTGATTTACAATGCTTTTAATTTTTAGAAATCGAGAAGCCACCGGCGCCGCCTTGCCACGATTGTATAAATAATGCTACGGTGGTGGACAAGGGGCCGAGAACGGATCATAAGTACGTTTTGCAACCCTGTACGGACAGCGGAGTGTCGCGTAGTCTAGCGTATCGTTTGGAATGCGAAAAAGAGTGCGAAAGAGTGAGAGAGAGAGAGACAGGGAAATGAAAATTTAAATTTTCAGGAGCCTCTCGATCCTGATCGTGGCCGCCGTCCTTGCCGTCATCCTGATGATCCTCATCTACTATCTATTCGTGTTCTACCGGTTTGTAGCTGCACACTAGCAAAAACAGCCTTTTAGACGTCATCTTCGGCAAGGGAAGGCATTCACGCTGCATTTTAAGAACATCAACAATAATAATGTGAATGGGGGCGTTGGAGGTGAACCGCGAGAGCCGTTGATCTACAACTGTAAGTTTCTGTCTCTCTCTCTCTCTCTGTCTCTCGCTCGCTCACTCACTCACTCTCTCTCTCTCTCTCTCTCTCTCTCGCTCTCGCCGTCTCAATTATCACTATTTTCAGCCTGCTTCTCGGTGCTGCTCGTCTACTCTCACGATTGTGCTCATCACGAGGCAGCGGTTGTCGCCTTTGCCGAGGTTCTACGCGATACCTTTGGGCTTAAAGTACATGTGAGTTTTTAAAGGTGTTGTTTAGGATGTAAGTCTATTAGCGCCGATGATCTAGCAAGACCAAAATCAATCAATTTTCTAGATGGACCAGTGGGATCAGGACGAAATCGAGGAGAATTTGAACACCTACATCAATTCCAGCGTCGTCACGGCGGATAAGGTGCGAGAGAGACAGAGAGAGAGAGAGGGAGAGAGCGAGAGCAAGAAAATTATTTCCCTTTTTCAGGTGATCATCATCAACTCCCTTGGTGGCTACATGCGGGCCCAGGCGAGGCACAAGAAGTTGGAGCCGGTCGAGCGGATCCCCCAGGGGCCGCTGGATCGAATCTTCGATCTCCAGATTGACCTGGCGCTCCAGTATGTTAATTTCTGGATTTTACTATCATAGAAAATTTGATATATTATTAATGCGCGTTTAGGCACGCCAGAGTCGTCTCGGTGCGATTCCCGTATACGAAGGGCACCTATACACTCTACGCGCTCTCGCCTCTTCTACAGTACACCATTCCAGATAATATAGGTAACAGAGAGAAGGAGAGAGAGCGAGAGCGAGAGAGAAACAAGATTCAGCGATACCTCTAATTTTCCAGGGCTTCTCGTCTCCTCCCTGACCGAGTGTACGCTACGCTCCGACCCACGGTTGAGCGGCTTCGACCCGCATCTCGCGAAGCTGAACGCGGCCATCTCGCGGATGACGCACTTCCAGGAGAGCGACCCGACGTGGTGAGAATTTGCATGGTTTCTAGGTAAACTTTCCATAGCGTAACTAATTACGCCTTACCGCACCACAAATCCACAGAAAATCACTCCTTTCCAGTCCCTACCCAACCTCCTCTTCAGGTTCGAAAAGTCGCACCAGCGAGTGAGGGTCCCACTCCCGGACACGAGAATCCTCGTCGAAGCCGACCGATCGATCGACTCAGGGTTGGGAGAGTCTGGGACCTCAGAGAGGAGGACACTCATCAGCCATGCTGTCGCTCCCGGCGAGCCGATCGAGGCCGAGAGTCTTGCACTGCTTGAAGATGACGATGAGAATGTTGGGCATGAGGTGGGCGAAAGAGAAAGAGAGCGAGTGTGAGATCGATGTTTTAACCTCCCTAATTCACTAGGTGGTACCGGAAGAGCCCTCCGCCAGCTCCTCTCCCCGACACGAAACGGCCGATTCGGCGTACCTCTCCGGCAGGCATGACTCGCACGATATGGACAGCAGATCGTCAGGATCCGAACGGCCAGATGATCCTGTCATCTCCGGTAAGCTCTTCTTTTAAAAATTGTTTAAATTAAATTTAGCTTGATAAATTTTTAAGTTTTAATAATGGTTTTTTAACTTACCTTAGTATATAAGATATACATGTCGTAATCGCTCAGATTAATTTTAACATGTTTAAATTAACCTATCCAAATTTCAGAACACCTCCGAAACGGGCAGACCCGCATCCCGCAGCGGGCAGAAGACGCGGAAGGGCGGCGGAAGCACGATCCAAGGCGTAACGTCGACGATTCCGGCGTCATATCCGGGGAATTCGTCTCCGGATTCGTACAGTAAGCCGCCCCAATCCCACCCACCTCCCTTCCCAATCCCTTTAAAAAATCGCCCCGAGATTTTCGCAAAAAATTGGGCTACGAGCTTCTGGACAAGTGGTAAAGCTCTCGCTTCCCACTCACACTACCCGGGTTCGAGCCCTCGTCCAGGCCGGACTTTTGCTTTTTCGTTTAAATCGCGGGAACTGATTTTTTTGATATGCAAATCTAGTCTGTTCACCATATCCTCCGAGCACGGATCTCTCTGGTCCGCCCAGTGAGTACGGTAGTCTGTCTTTCTCAAATTAATTCCCCAAAATTTGAAGTCTCTTGCTAATTTTAATGATTATATTGCGTAAGAATAATTAAGAAATCCTCCCTTATATTTTATGCAAATTTAAAGGGCCCGAATTAGTAAAAAAATGCAAAATTCAGGATTTTTCAATTTTTGAAATTTTCGATTTTTTTATTTCGTAAATTATGTAAATTTCAAGGAAATTATTCTAAACATTATTCAAAATAAAATTTTAGCACTTAGAAATTGTTCTAATTACAAATTTCATTTTCAGAAGTTTTGGAAATGTACTTTTTTAATTTTGTCCAAAAGGCAAAAAATTTCGAATTTGCTACTGCAAATTGTAATAATTAGAAAAACGTTTACTGTAGTTAAAATAGAAAATATAATTACGATTTTAAACGCCATTTTTATCCAGGAAAATTCTAAAAATATGACAAAAAATTTATGCAAATTAGGGCGCTTTAAACCCCCCAAAAAGCCCCCCATTTTTATGTGTACGTTTTTCTCTCGTTGCATTGCGGAGCAGTACAAACTACGGGTACCCGCACCTCCTCCGGACACCGGCATCTTATTCTAATTTTTTCGTGTATTTTTCCTTTTTCCGCTTTCTCCTACTGTATTACCGTACCCCCATCCCCCGATCGGCATTTGCATAATTTTCGCGAAAGCAAAAACCACCCCCAGTGCGTAGATCTCGAAATTTGCCCCGTTGTATGTAAGTCAAAAATCGCCACGGCTTTAATAACCCCCCAAAAATCAAATTAATAATTCTATTCCCCTTCTCAAAAACCACAATTCGGCTAATTTGCATTTTTTTTGTAAAAAATATTTATTTTGTCATTTTTCTTGCTATAAAAACCGCTCCTCATCTCGCATACAGAGTTCTCTTCCCCATTACGTTACGCTACGTTTTGTACTCACAACGATTCGGTGGTCAATAAAGAATCCTACTATATATAAAAAAATAGTGTCTGTGTGTGTGTGTGTGCCACTTTGCATGCAACTTCCGTCAGCGTGTTCCAGTACTATCTCAATTAGGGGGGTAGCTAGGGGCATGTATGATACGTCATTAGGTGCGTAATGGCCTTGGGATGACTGCACACCAACAAAATCTTCAAAAATTAGCTGTTTTCGACGTTAAAATTAAGTTTTTGTTGAAAAATCCAGGACCCTCTTTGTTAGGAAACAATTAGCATGCGCCGGAAGTTGTGGTAGCCTATATAAAGGTAAGAGAGGTAGCGTTTCTCATTTTTTGTCATCGAAAATCGTGAGAATTATGCAAAGCGCAGAATATCATGGGATCAGACGGGGCCAGGGTTGAAAAGTCGCGAAGCGGCTTTTCAACCCTGGTATATTATTATTTTCAGGCGTGGAAGGAAATTTACATGTCAGATAAATAATCGCTCTCTCCCTCTCTCTCACTCTTTCTTTCTCTCTGTCTCTCTCGCTCACCACCGACTCTCTATGTCTTACTAAACCTCTCACTCTCTCTTTCTCTCTCTCGCTCTCTCTCTCTATCGCTCTCGCTCTCTGTCTACCGCTCTCGCTGTATCCCTCTCACTCGCTCTCTCTCTTTGTCTCTCTCGCGCTCCTTCACTCTATCTCTTGCTCACTATCTCTGACTCTCTATGTCTTACTTTCCTCTCCTTCTCTACCTCATACTCCCTTGCTCGCTCTCTCCCTCCATCTCTCTCTCAAACCTGTAAGGGAGGGCGTAGTTTCTAAAAAACAACAAGCTAGCAGCCTTCATTTGCGGAATCTGATCCCGACAAGAAAAGATTTTAGCCGAAAAGAGCTATGAAAAAATCAACTTAAGCAATTCGACGGTAGGCAATACGGCAGCAACTAAAAACGTAAACAAATACAGAAAAATTTGGCATTACAATGATGGTATCAATTTTCGAAAATAAATTACATTTGTTAATTAGCGTGTGCCGGTGTCGAGCTGATCGATGCCGGATCGTTACAACACCAGCGCCTTGAGGAAGGGAGCCAGCCGACTAGGAGCAGCTGCAGCCTTTTATCTCTCTCTCTCTCTCTCTCTCTCTCTCTCTCTCTCTCTATCTCCCTCTCTCCCTGGCCATACTTTCCATGTTGTCTTTTTGCGCCCGTGGAAAAGACCCAGCTACAACATACGATCGGGTCTCCCACCTTCGTGGACGGCATTTTTAGTATTCGTTGCATGGGATTCCCAAATGGTCACTGCAAGCTTACCTGCCTCAATTTTCCGAAAGGCTTCTGCCAAGCGGTTTTGGTTGACCTGCCTTGTCTAGTTTTTCCAATTTTTTTTTCCCAAGTGGTTTCTGCCAGCTTGCCTCGCTCTGATTTTCCCCAAATCTTATCCTAAGCGGTCTCTGCTAGCCTGCCTGCGTCTCAAAAAGCCGATTCCCGAGGAATTTTGCTAGCTTGCCTGTCTCGATTTTTTTTCTAAAACCTTATCGCTAGCGATCTCTGCTATCTTGCCTCATCTCGATTTTCCCAGGGCTTTTCCCCAGTGGTCTCTGCTAGCCTGCCTCAACCTCTCAAAAAAACCCATTCCAAGGGAGCTTTGCTAGCTTACCTAAGTCCACCACAAATTCTATTCCTTTTGCTTTCCAAGCCCAGTCTAAAACTAGGGTTGGCATTTGAGGAAACCGGTTTCCGATCTCTTGGATTTGAATCAATGCTTGGATTGACCGGATTGTATTGGAATCGATTTTTCAAATGAATCCGATCGATCGAATCTGCATAAAAACCGGTTTGAATAGAATCCGATTTGATCGGTTCTCGAAAAACCGGTTTTTGATTCGAAACCGATCGATCGGTTTCGGAAAAAAATCGGATTCCAGGCGAGAAACCGAGCGGAAATGAACCGATTTATGCAGAATTTTGGATGCAAATCACGGTATTCCTCATTTTTTGTGCTGAAATTGGGGGTCAGCTCGTAACTTCCAGAGCCATCATGTCTGGAAGGAATATATCCATTTTTTGGAGGCTAAGAACGGCTTAGTTTCAAAAAATCGTAGGGCCACTGCCTGCCAAGCACCAAAAAAATGATTTGCATCCAAAATTCTGCATAAATCGGTTCATTTCCGCTCGGTTTCTCGCCTGGAATCCGATTTTTTTCCGAAACCGATCGATCGGTTTCGAATCAAAAACCGGTTTTTCGAGAACCGATCAAATCGGATTCTATTCAAACCGGTTTTTATGCAGATTCGATCGATCGGATTCATTTGAAAAATCGATTGCAATACAATCCGGTCAATCCAAGCATTGATTCAAATCCAAGAGATCGGAAACCGGTTTCCCCAAATGCCAACCCTATCTAAAACACCCGACCTGACCCCCCAGTATCCGCCGAACCGGAAATGGGCCATCGGTGAATGGTGCAACAAGTGACAAATGACAGGGGAAGGGGTACAGAGAGGGACCCTTTGACTGTCGCCTGGGCCCTCGACCCTTTGCCTTATGGCCCAGCAGAAGGCAGATGGGCATCCCAATATGGCCACACAAATCTGAGGGCGGGATAACACTTGTTGGTGTCTGCGGATTTGGGATTGTATCAATCACTGCAAGAAAGAGAGAGAGAGAGAGAGAGAGAGAGAGAGAGGAGAGAGAGAGAGGGAGAAAGAGAGAGAGAAAGCGAGAGAGAGCGCGAGAGAGGGAGAGAGCGAGCGAGAGAGAGAAAGAGAGAACATATGGCTACCATTTTCGGGCTGTCAACAGCGGTCTCTTGGTTATTTACCATTTTCTGGTGTTGCCTTTTCAAAAATTAAGTTATTTGTCTCTTGAAAATAATTTAAATTGAAGAAAACGCTCCTAACAAACTGCTTTTGCCCTTTTCACACGGATGGCAAGCTGGCAAAGGTCTTTGGTCAGCCATTTTCTCAGAATAATCCCGAGATAGGCTAGCAGAAATCATTTGGGAAGTATTCCAGCTTAACTTACTAGCAAACCCGGTTTATAAATCATTACAAACCAGACCAGGCAATCCAGCAGAGAGTATTTAGGAAGGTTTGGTGACGAGGCGGCTAGCAGAAATCTTTCGAGATGAATTCTGGCAATTCGTAAGCTTACATGCCAGCAAAGACTTTTTAGGAATGCTCCTGAGATTCTCGTAAATACCCGCGAATTCTTTGGGCCCGTTCCCGGGTTCCCCGGCCGGCCGGGCCATTAGGGTATGGATTTCGGGGGTTGGCCGCTGGGGCCCGGGAAAGACGTTCTCTCTCTTTGCATGGGGTGTTCCCCTCTATTTCCATACACACCAAACCCCAGTCGGCCCACACAAGAGCACCCTTTTAGTCGGGCCATTTGTGAAACTCACACGCGCGTTGAAACGGATCACTTTACCATCTTCAATCGGGATTTTCGGGTTAATTCTCTCGCTCTCTTTCTGCTTTCACTCCTGCTCTCTCCCTCTCGCTCTCTCTCTCTCTCTCTCTCGATCTTCCGAAATCACTCCCCGACACACTCAGTAACTCTCTTATTACCCCTCTTTCTCCCTGTTTCAAATACGCTCCCTGTCACACTCTCTCTCTCTCTCTCTCTCTCTCTCTCTCTCTCCCTCTATTTCTCTCTTTCTCTCTGTCTCTCGCAGTCGCTGTCTCTCTCTCATTTTTCCCATTTCCAACAGATAAATTTGTCATTTCAACCACAGCATTCGGGGTCAGGGTTCGTCCAAGATTTTCCCGCCGCTAAAAGCTCTTGCAGCAATAAAAACAAAATTTCGGCTCGCTAGCCGTTATTTATAGGCAGCCGATTCGCTTTTTAGCAATGATGCCGCCAGAATGTCGTCGAAATTGATGAGTTCAGCGAGGTTTTTGCCTTTACAAAATTAGAAGATGTAAACCGTCAAATACTTTTGCTTTTTTTAATATGAGATCCCGTGCCCTTAAACTTTCTTACCGGTCTAACAACTAGATAAGATCGAACCTGGAGCTGGCCGTACCTTATTTAGAGATACCTCCACCGTAAGTCGATCCAGCAATCGATCGACTAGCCAGACATCGACTAACAAGTATGCAAAGCTTGCAACATTCCCCTCCAAAGTCATAGGTCACTTCTACCAAGTGTTGTCGGCCCTCCTGGATGGGATAATTGAGTTCTCGGCGCGCGCGCCCACCCCCCAACCCCAGCCGCCGTCCCAATAAATTTGCATGCGAAGCAGCGGTGGAGGGGTGGCCCTCATTGCATGCTCCTTTGTTCCCGCTACAGGGGTCTGACAAATGGAATTGCCGATTCACACACATGTATTCACACCCTCCAGTACACCCCCCCCCCTCCCGACAACCCTCGAAATATCCACCAATTTCCGGGAAACTCAAAATACTAGGGTGTAATGGGTGTTTCAAGGGACCGGCAAGGCATAAATATATGGATTTTTTGGAGATGGATTCCTTTGAATTTGAAGCTTTCCTCACACTTCATCTGTCTCTATCCCTCGCTCTCTCGCCATCGCGCTCTCATACTCTCATTCTCTCTCTCCCTCACTTTCTCTCGCTCTCTCTCACTATCTCTCACTCTTTCACTCTCATCTCACTCGTTCTCTCTCTCACTCTCTCTCGCTCTCTCTCACCATCTCTCACTCTTTCTCTCTCATTCTCACTCGTTCTTTCTCTCACTCTCTCTCTCGCTCTCTCACTATCTCTCACTCTTTCTCTCTCTTTCTCACTCTTTCTCTTTCTCACTCTTTCTCTTTCTCTCGCTCTCTCTTCTCGGTCGTCATCAATCTATCATTAATGTGCAAACCACGTTGACTTGAGCCTATCAAATTCCATGACCATACTACGACACCCAAAAGTATTTTTTTGTTTTCCGGAAAGCCCGGGCGCGCACCCCAAAATGTATGCATGAACTGGTGCGCTGGCCGAGCAGGGGCGGGGTGTTTTTGTTGGCGCGTCTATTGGTGCCTTTCGTACTGCGCATCCGCTTTCAGGAATTGATATTGGTTTTATAGGGCCTGAAAAGGCAGGATCTAAATCCCTTTTGTCGATTATTTGAAGCTTTTCATGGCCATTTCTCATTTTTGCTTATTTTTGGGTTACTGTAACTAGGTTAGTTGCGCGATTTTGTCATATTTCTGCCTATTTTTGAGCGATATGGTGGTTGTCGTGCCGGCTAGGCGGCTGGTTATGCTAATGGGGGGCGGTGGTGGTGGGGGACGATCTCGAATTTCCCTAGCACGTTCGCCCTCACCCAGGCCACCCGCTAATCGACTTTTGCAACACCTCCGGATAATTTACCCATTCTGACGCGCCCGCAAGTGGTCTATGCTAGCCTGCCCATTAACTGGAAAAATCATCTTATCTCACTCTTCCTCTCTCTCTCGCTCTCTCTCTCACACTTTCTCTCACTCACTTGTTGTCTTTCTCTCCTTCTTGCTCCGTAGCCCTCTCTCTTTCTCTTGCTCTCGCTCTCACGCTCTCTCTCTCCCGCGCCCGATCTCTCTCTCTCTTTCTCTTGCTCTCTCGCTCTCACTCTCTCTCGCTCGTTGCCTCTCTCCCTCTCTCTCTCTCTCTCTCTCTCTCTCTCTCTTTCCCATCAGTCAATGTTGTTTATTGAAAACACACTACGCTAGACATCTCCGAACGCACGTGTTTTCCACCCCACTACTCATTACCGTAATCTGGTACTAAAAGCGGCGACCGAAAAAGTGGAGCGGCGTGGAATTGGCTTTTGGGTGGAGCGGGGCGCACACAGTTTCCCACCACTTTTTCGGGGAGCACCACCTGCACACGACCATCGCAGTCATATACGGAAAGCTTCTCCCCCCCTTCGCCCCGCTTGGCGCCAAACTCGTTTCCTATACCCTGCCCCTTTCAGTCTCCCCTGGCTGGCCAGATACAGCCCCCGTAATAACTGGGCGAAGGGCAGAAATGGCTCGCCAAAATTATTGGGGCAGCTCATTTTTCCTCAAGGAGATCTGCTAGTCTTCCCTTTTCCTAAGAGATTTCTGCTCGCTTGCCCTCAATTTTTAGGGGCCTCGATTTGATTTAGGAATCTCTGCTAGATTGCCGGGACCAGAGAAAACGCCAAAAGCCCGACAGCCAAAATCCAGAGTCCCAAAATATCGACAGTTATATTCCCGACAGCAAAAATCCCGACAGTCCAAAACTCCAAGAGCCAAAATGCCGACAACCAAAATATCGACAGTCGAAATACCGACATGAAAAATAGCTGTTTAAAGGTCATTTTGACTGTCGGCATTTCGGCTATCGGCATTTTGGCCGTCGGCATTTCGACTGTCGGCATTTCGGCTGTCGGGATTTTGGGTGCCGGGATTCTCGCGTTCTGGTTCAGGATTTCCTTGCCAGCGAAGAAGCTGAATTTTGCATTAATGCCACCCGGAGGATCACTTGCAAAAGATCTCTGCTAGCTTGCCGTTCTCTCTTTTTAATGGTGTCAAGAAATCAGCATATGGCCCTCGCTGGGACCTGAAAATCAATTTTCCCAAACGTTCTCGGCTAGCCTGCCTTAAGAATGAATTTCCCAAAGGCCTTTGCTAGCCAGCCTTTTTCACTCCCCACCTTTTTTCTGACCAGGGCCCCGTTTCGTGCCCCGCTTCTCCACCCAACAAAGCATAGGTAATGGCGCCTGAATTGGGCCCGCGCGCCAGAGCCTCCCGGCTTCAACGACGAGAATCTCGTTTTTAGTATCGCCCGGAGCGATTTTTTAACTATTTTTTTGGGTCCATGCTTCTTTTTCAAGTCTAAACACAGTTTTTACCTTAGAAAAATACAAAGAAAATAACAAATACGTAAAAATATGTAATATCAAAATTTCAATACGTCCAAATGTCATAATGCCATTGTGTCGGCATTTTTTGCATCGGACCTTGGGGTTTTTTTCTGCGGCAATCTGAAATTGCGGCCTTCTAAATTCCGAGATTTTAAAAGTAGCGCTATAATAGAGCAAAAACGCAAAAATACTTACAAAGCACAATTAAAACGGAAAAATATTCTGTAAAATTCTGTAAATTTTTTACACAATATTTCTCTCTTTCCAGTAAGTTGTAAATCCACCCCAACTTGTTGACATCCCTCCAGAAAATTCAAATGCAGCTACTCTCCGCCCGGGGGGTCTCGAATCTGATTAGGCTTCTCCTCCTCCTCCTCCTCCTCGACCCCCATAAGGTCACGATATCCCCCTGGGGAGGAGCGGCAGCCGGGTGGGGCATAAAGCTTTCACCCCCCATTTGCATAATAATTGTTTCCCCCTCCATTTCAAGCGCTGCTGAAACACAGCGACGCCTATAATAATACGGGGCCTGTCAACATGTGGAGGGCTTTTAATCAAGGGCCTCCGCCTCCTTTCCGCGGCTGTCCTATTGACAACCTCCGTCTATAGGAGCGATATGGAATTGGTGCGTTGTATAGCCTAGCGGCTAGCTGGTGGGTAGATTTAAAGGGGCTCGGAAGTCTCGCTCTCACTCCTCCACTCTTGCCCTCAATGTCTCTCTCTCTTTCTTTCTCTCTCCCTCGTTCTATCTCTATCTCTCTTTTCTCTCTCTCTCTCTCTCTCTCTCTCTCTCTCTCTCTCTCTCTCTTTCTCCCTCGCGCTCTCTCTCTATATATAAATCCCGCGACGCGTATGTACCTCTTCCTAATTCCTAATTCCTAACAGTCGATCACGACATATTTGTCGTGGTCACACGACAGACGCGTTGCGTGTCGCGGGCCCGGCATCTTTTGTTGGTAAGCCATACCCCTGGTTTTCTCGTTACCTTAAAACGCTAAAAATTCATGAAATAATGGGCATAGCTTTAGCCGCGGCACGCAACGCAACGCGCCGCAGGCTTTTCCACTGCGTAATGAATTCTACCGCGTTGCGCGTCGCGCGTACTCTAATATTCACAGAACTACCGATCCGGATCCATTATTTTTTGGCCCGAATCTAAAGACACTTGGCTCGAGGCCAAGGGTACGATGGGCGGGGGGGTGATTCAGAGGCGTGGGCCTGACTCGACCCTTCTTTTCCCCCCCCCCATCCAATGCAATGCCCTGAATATCCCCCACATAGCTACATACATTCGGAGCGGCCGCATAAAAACGGCCCCCGATTTCTGACCGTTAGTATTGGTGGGTGTCCCGTAGTGGCATTCAAATCGCCATGTTTTTGGGGTTTTGACCTGGTTTTTTGGAGGAACAGGCGATAACGGCAACCAAAATCCCGACAACCCCGACACGTGTCGGGGTTTTGGCTGTCGGTATTTTTTCCTGACGGGATTTTGGCTTTCGATATTTTAGTGTCGGGATTTTGGCTTGTCGGGATTTTGTTTTTCGACATTTTGGTTGTCGGTATTCTGGCCTTCCCGGGATTTTGGTCTGTCGGGATTAGGCTTGTCGGGATTCAGCTTTCGGGTTCTTGGCTGTCGGGATTATGGTTTTCGGTATTTTTCCCGGTCTGGTTTTAGTCGTCTGGATTATGTCTGAAATTCGGCTTTTGCTAGTGTTGTTCAGCGGCTAAATCTGCCATTGCCCTCCAGTCCCCTTTAAAAACTTACAACGATCGTCCTATAGCCTCGGGGCACCCCCTCCCGCTGGTCCGCTGCCAATTTTTGTACAGTGCTTCGTGCCCTGGCTGTATGGCAGAGAAAGGTGTGGATAGTGGTACAGGCCCCGTTTGAATACGGGCCGCCGCCCGCGCCCGTTTTTGAATTTCAATTCGGTGGCGGCCTCCTCACAAAACCGTGCCCCCCAACGGTTCGCCGTAGCGTTCCGGAATTTCGGCTTGGAATCTAGGCTGGCTATCCTCCAATTTTAAATCCACTTTTCCGGGTCAATTTTTATGCTAATCTTATAATCCAGTCATTTTTGGCGCCTGACGCGCATAAATCTCAGTTGCTAATTCCATAAAACCTCGTATTTTGCTATTTTATATAAATTCGAGGCCACGTTTTGATGGCCAGCTTTTTACGACGACACTTTATCGACGGGGCTGGCAATAATTGTGAGGCGATTAATGCGTGGCGTGCGTCTCGAATTCGCGGTCATCCTCGACCCCCCACTCCCCGGCTAGATGGGCCAATAATCATCGCCTCGAATGTGACACCACCGATCCCACATTAGCCACAGACCATCCAATTCTCCATGGCTAATTTGCATACCGTATGAATGCCCGGGGGAAATTGCTCCCAAAGCATCACTGCTAGCTACCGCCTGAATTTTAATGGAATATGGAATTCCTCAAAATTCGCTGCTAGCACGCCCGGATTTCAGAGTGTTTTTAATAGTTTAAGTTGCAAAAATATCTTAGAATATTTATAAATTCAAAATTTTGACATTTTCGATCATTTTCCACATCCATATTTTCGACATTTTTAGGAGTTTCATGCGTTTTTATATCCTACTATATATAAAAAAATAGTGTCTGTGTGTGTGTGTGCATTTGCATGCAACTTCCGTGAGGATGTTCCGCACCTACAGCCTCAGGGAAGCATTTTTTCGGTAGCGAAGAAACGTCATTAGGTAAAGAAAGGTCCGGAATCGACTGCACGCACATAAAATCTTTGAAAAATTGCTATTTTCGCTATTAAAAACAAATTTTTGTAAAATTCTCGCCCACGCCCTTTGTTAGGGATCAATTAGCATAAGCCGGAAGTCGGATAGCCTATATAAAGCGACAGAGGAGCCGTTTTCACTTTTTTCCTGATAGATTTTGGGGCAGAAGCGTGCAAATTGAAGGCTTTCATCGGTCGTAGACGGGGCCAGGGTTGAAAAGCCGCGAAGCGGTTTTTCAACCCTGGTGTATAAAGTAATATTATACTTGTAAAAACCATAAAAAACGGTTTTCTTTTGTTATCGGTCTTTCGGGACGACCAAAATTTATCCCCCCCCCCCGCTAACAGTCCAGTACCAGATTTCCCGCAAATAATCAAAAAATCAAAGCCCCAATCGGTGGCTGAGCACGAGCTAATGTCCGCCCGGGGCATTAACTTAAGGGATCAAGGGCGACCGGGGGGTTGGCAGATCCGTTCCATATTCCGAAAGGCTCCTACGTACACTCCCAATGCGTGCGCGTCTGTAATTGAGCCAATTTAGGGCGGCTAATTACATGTTGCTGTCCCTCTCCATGTCGGCGCGCCTTTCACCCACCCCGAAACGTCGGATGTGTGTGCCCCCGGGCAACGAGGCGCACCACGCAAATTTGGCGCGCCTGAAAACGAGATAATGGGATTATGACCTCTGGGTAGATGAATGGAAAGGACGGGGGAGGCGGATGGTCTTTTAGCATACGGTCAGGTGGGGGGCTGCACATTAGCATGGATGATTTTTGTCGGAAATTCCAGCCTTGCTAGTGCCTTTAAAGAATATGGATTTTGGCGGCTATGGATACGCTATGGATTTTGTCGATTTTTCTAACTACCGTACCCCCCAGTATCGCTTTTTATCTTTTTTCGGCTGTTTGCATCCAATTTCCCTGAACCGAAAATGCCGTAAATTCCCAATTTCAGTACCCACAACCTACCTGCCAACCTGCCAATCGTGAATGTGGTCTGCCACCTGGGATGCCTCCCTGGGGCACAAAAGTGTGCCGCGCGGTGTGTGTGACAAATCGTTCGCAGGTGTCCCCCGTAGCGCCGGATGGGAATTATCCCGCGGGCAGGAGATCCGGAAAACCGAGGTCCTAGGGCCGACTTGACAACCCCAATTTTGCCGTCATCGGAGCCGGTGCAACCTTTGGTCAACCGAGGGGGTGGTAGAATTTCAGCTAAGCCTAAGCCAAGCCTAATAAGCCTAAGCTAAGCCTAAGTTACGCCTAAGCTAAGCCTAAGCTAAGCCTAAGCTAAGCCTAAGCTAAGCCTAAGCTAAGCCTAAGCTAAGCCTAAGCTAAGCCTAAGCTAAGCCTAAGCTAAGCCTAAGCTAAGCCTAAGCTAAGCCTAAGCTAAGCCTAAGCTAAGCCTAAGCTAAGCCTAAGCTAAGCCTAAGCTAAGCCTAAGCTAAGCCTAAGCTAAGCCTAAGCTAAGCCTAAGCTAAGCCTAAGCTAAGCCTAAGCTAAGCCTAAGCTAAGCCCAAGCTAAGCCTAAGCTAAGCCTAAGCTAAGCCTAAGCTAAGCCTAAGCTAAGCCTAAGCTAAGCCTAAGCTAAGCCTAAGCTAAGCCTAAGCTAAGCCTAAGCTAAGCCTAAGCTAAGCCTAAGCTAAGCCTAAGCTAAGCCTAAGCTAAGCCTAAGCTAAGCCTAATAAGCCCAATTTGCCCGTTTGCCGCGCTTCGGCGAGCCCTTTGGTGCTGACTGCTCCGGGTCGCTGGCTGCCCTGTATGGCCTTGACTTAGCAGCTTTGCCCCTCCCCCTCTTTTCTTCTTCTTGTGCTATCCATTCCCTTCCATTTCCTCCCGCCCTCTACCAACATACCGATCCGCCTCAGCCCGATCCGCTTTTGCATCCCCCCCCCCGTGTGCTAATCCGTTGACCCTTGATTTTTTAGTCCTAAAAGAGTACCGCAGTTTTTTAAGCCTTTAGAATTTTCGAAAAAAACTGCAAAAAAACTTAATTTTCCTGAGCATTGATCCCAGATTTTCTTATGTAAATAGGGATTTTCAGGATTTTTCTACGGCTTTGGTCAAAAATCCCATCGCTTCTTTTGCCTTGCTGTTTCCTTTAAAATGCCGAAAACTGAAGAATTGTGCTAATTTTGTAGAAAAATCAATAGTTTTGTATTTTTTAGGCTAAAATTGTAAACTTTTTACGTTTAGGAATAGTAAAAAACCTTGTAAAGACTCCATTTTTATTAGAAAAATCCGATTATTAGGAAAAAGTTGGTTTTTGGCTAAGGTTCTCTTGACATAAGAAGCTTTTCTACTTCAGCTCCGGGCGCTAAACTCAAAAAATGCAACATATGGATAGTATGCAGGTAGTCGTAGAGAGAGAGAGAGAGAGAGAGAGAGAGAGAGAGAGTGACAGAGAAAGTGAGAGATAAGTATGGTCCTCAGCCACTAGTCTAGGGATTATTATGGGAAGGGAGGATGGCTAGGCGGTTGTGGGGTGCTAATTGAGGTGGAAATGAGGTGCCATCTTGGGTCCCACAACCACCACCCCAACCATACCCATCACTTCTCACAGATACAATCTATATCTATCCTCCCCCTCACCCATCTGGGCCACTTCAGAAGGGCCGATCTTGTGGATTGGGGTCTCGTCACTTCTGCCACTTCTCTCTGTTGACCTAGGGCGATTACCGTAGTCAATTTTTATTTTTTTTCAGGATTACGGTATCATTTTCCTGATTTTTAAAAGATTACTGTATTGCTCTCTATTTTCTATAGTTTCTGGAGAAAGATTTTCGATTCTTTCGAGTTTTTGTTATTTTTAGCGACTAATGTAAAAATTGCACTATATCGACAGTTTTAATGGCTTTAGAGGATAACGCTAAACTCCAGACAACCAAAATGCCGACAGCTGAAGCACCCGACAGACAAAATGCCGACATACCAAAACCCCGGCAGTCTAAACAGGACGACGAAAATACCGACGTTAGCCGGTGTTGTGTCGGGATTTTGGCTGCCTTTTAGCATGTCTATATTTTGAATGTCGGTATTTTTGCATGTCGGGATTTTATCGGATCGGGTTATGACTGTCGGGATTTGGTCTCGGGATTTCCGCTGTCGGGATTTTCGTCTATCGCGTTTTAGTTGTCGGGTTTTTTGGAATGTCGGGATTTCGGCTGACGGGATTTTGAAATGTCGGTATTTTGGCCGTCGGCAATTTGTCATTCGGGATTTTGTCCAATCGAGTTTTAATGGTCGAGGTTTCGGTATGTCGGGATTTTGGTTGTCGGGATTTTGGCCTATCTCGCTTTAGCTAGCGGGATTCCGGCTAAAATCCACGATTTAACGATTTCCGTGAGAATAACTTCGATATCATGAAATTTGAACCGTCCGAAAAATCAGGATTATTTAAGCTAAAGCTCCTGATAATCAATCTTCTCTCCCCTGTGTCAACGTTCAGCTTCAAGGCAGCTTGGCCATCTCCATCGAAGCGTAGCGATCCGTCGGCTTATGGGCCTCAGGGAAGCGGAGGCTAGAGGCAGCAGGAGGGTGCTGTTTGTTTAGCCTTCACCAATGTGAGGTGCGGTCCAGTGGAGGTGGTGGTTCCTGTGGGGGCGGGCGTTCGTAGCTGCGGGGCTCTCTCTATCTCTCTCGCTCTCCCTCTGTCTCTCTCTCTTCCGTTGCGCAACCGTCGCCCGGTCATTTGCATGTCTTGACCCTCGGGTTGGCCCTCCTTTTTTGGCTTTCCCCTTATATTGATAGGGCGGGGCTGGGGGGCTGGTATTTGTCAACCGATTTTTGGCGCTGCCCTGACCCCTGTTGACCCTCGAGAAGCTGCCGGCTGGACGGTCATCGATCTGGGTTAGTTCCATTTTTCTTGAACTCCTTGATGTGGTTGAGGATCTCCTATTGTTTTTCGGTCTCTCCGATCCGCAAGTCTCATACCCAACATTCCATTATTTTTTTCGTTGCGCTATGCTAATTTTTACACGTGACCCTGTAGAAAACCTCGAAGATTACGAATTATCCGATTTTCACCCTTTTTAAGTGTCGCCGTCCCTTTAAAGAGTGAGAAATTCAGTTCTTGGCTTTTTCCTAGGTAACTTTCGTAATTTCATTAATTTGTATGACTTACGTGGCGTAACGACGCGTAACGTAACGTAGCTTGCGTAGCGTTGCGTATTGAAAAAATCGATGATCAGTTTGGTCGTTTTTCCGTAACGTAGTGCGATGTAGTCTCATGTGGTGTAGCGTAATTTAACGTAGTCTACCGTAGAGTAGCGTAGTGCAACGTAATGTATCGTAATGAATGAACTGTAACGTATCACAACCTAACCAACCTAGTATAACGTAAGGTAACGAAGCACAACATAGCTTTGCCTAGTGGTTACCAGTTTGCTTGAGATGTTTACCTGGTCTTCCACGTCCCTTTAATGGGTCCAGATGCTCGACAAAATTAAGTATAAACTCCTCAAAGTTCTCCATTCCAACGAGAAAGACTACCTTCCCAGCCCTTTTAAACCCAGATACTCCAGGCTACGCTGGTGCGAGAGCGGCCCTTTTGATCCGGCGATGACGTCCTGAAAATGCCATTCCATTTCCCTCCGTTTTTCTGCATTCAAATGAGGGTTTCGGCTTTCCCTCCGGGGACCGTTTATGACACTTTTGAATCGCCCCCACCATCGATTTGTCGACACTATCCCTCGTTATTTCAAGTGAGGAATGGGATGGATAGGAGAGAGAGAGAGCGAGAGAGAGAAAGAGAGAGAAATAAAACGATAGCGTTGGTAGGGTCCGTTCGAAAACAAAGACGATTACCCGCGCGGGGGGATTGCGCGTGTCCGACATTTTCTTCACGCTTTGTTTGGGGGCCCCCGCGCGCCCCGGGGATCTCACCTGTCTTTCTTGAAGGGCCGCATGCACAAATATGGGCATTTCCCACAGTTTAGCGACCGAATTTTTCTGTGGGACGCTCCTTCTTACTGCCTGTCTCTGTCTTGCTCTCTCTCGTCTCTTGCTTTCTCTCTCCTCACTCGCTCTCTCGCCCTCTCTCACTCACCCTTTTTCTTTCAGTCTCTCTTTTTCGCTCTCCCGCTGTACCGCCTAAGTTTCAGGCTAGCCGGCAGGGAAACTTTAGGAATTTTAGGGGCCCCGTTATCAAGAATTTCACCAGACTTTCTCGCGGTTCAGATCTCGACCCAGCCCGCAATTTGCATAAAAAATGACTTCAATTCCCGTCATCCATCTCACTTTTTGGGGCCACAGTCTTGGACTGAGGCCCCAGATGGTCGTGATGATGGCCCGGTGCAGCCCCCCAGGATTGTGACATAACAGGCCCAGGGTTGGCTGCACGATCTTCGTGGGGGTCTGTCCCCTATTATGGGCCCTTCCACCCTTTCCCTGCCCATCATAAATCAACCGAATCGATAATGATCGGCTCGCAGGCGACGACCACCGGCTCCACTCTCAACCCGCCAATTTTATCAAGATGGCCCCCGGGTCTGCCCACCTTGCGCAAGTTATGCATGGGATGTGGCTCAAGAACACCGCGAAAAATTGACCGAAGTCGAAGCCACGCCTAAACCAAGCATATGCCAAGCCTACGCCAAGCCTACGCCAAGCCTACGCCAAAGCCTAAGCCAAGCCAAAGCCTAAGCTTAAAGCATAGACCCAAACATCAGCGTAAGTCGATGCCTAAACCAAGCCGGAGCCGAAGCCTAAGCCTAGGCCAACTCAAAGCGTAGCCGGTTCAGGGTTTGTTTATTGTTGTTGATGCTCGATGCTCCACAAGGTATCTCGAGCTCAACTTAGAATGCCCTTGTCTGCACCTGCCTGCTCACGGAACGGTTTTTGCTCAGAAATTTCGGATCAAAATCCCTTTCGATAAGCCTAAGCTTCTGGGGATTTTGCACCTGCAACGAATTTACTCGGGGTGCACGGCGCACGCCTTTTTGCCGTTATCTACTGAAGCTGGCGAGAGAGAGAGAGAGAGAGAGAGAGAGAGAAAGCGAGAGAGAGATCGAGAGAGCGCTAGGGATGATGATATTGCAAAAAGCATGCAAATATTACCCCTCACCCAGGTGCCCCGTATCTTCACGGGGGGTGATGGGCCCTTTGTGGGCCACTTCAACTCCGGGGCCAAGGGCCCTTCATTGCCCCCATCGGGTTACGCCATCTCGGGAATCCCTTTTTGCCGTAGCCGCCAGTAGTTGGGATATTTTTTGGGATTGGATCAACATAGAAATGCTCTATTTCTTCTCTCTCTCACTCTCTCGCTCACCCTCTCTCGCTCTCTTTCTTTCTCTCTCGGTCTCTCTCTCTCGCTCTCTTTCCTTATGTCTCTCGCTCTCTCTCTCCGGCAGCATAAACTCTACATGTCACCCCGAAAGGACATCTGTGGGACAAGGCAAGCTGGATGATGCCGGTCAATTAGGGGGCCCACCCACCGCCCCCTCCCCCTGCTCCTCCTAGCGATGATCCGATGTGATCCGTCTTCCAGCTGCCTCATCCTTTACCACCCTGTCGGCGGGGGCGTCCATAGGAAATTAGCGGAATCGCTTATGAAGATGGATTTGGGGGAAATCTTGGGTGGGTAGCGTGTTTTTGAATATTTCGCTCGCTCTCTCTTGCTGTCTCTCTTTCTCTCTCGCCATTCGTCGATCCAGATCCATCAAAAATTCCTTTTGTTTTCTAAACAACGACCCAGCTACCGTAGCCGCAGCCCTGATTCGTTCGCTGTCCTATTATTCCGGGCCCTGTATATCTCCAGTAAGCTTTTCCCTTTGACCGTTCCCCTTCTTTCCAAATGACTCACCTGCCGTGAACGCCGACTTCTTCTTCTTCTGCCCCTATTTTCCCATCCCGTTCTCCTCCCCCTCTGGGGCTCCGATAAGGGCTTCTTCTGACTCATCTGCCCCCTCCCCCGTCAATCCCCTTTTCAACACCTCTACCACGCACACACCTTGCCTCGTATATACAGTGCCCTAAAATATGGCAGATTTTTCGGTTTTTAATGATTTTGGGTTTTTTTTTGATGCCGTAAGTAAGCTCTTCGGGGCGATGGCAGGCTAGCAAACCCTTTGGCGGAATGGTATTTGGTCTTATTTGATAGAGTGAACGGTTAACCAAAATTGCAGACTAGCGGAGAACATTTTGGAAAATTTTGGATGGTTTTGAAGTCTTATTTCCGGGCCGTAAGCGTTTCTGTGAGTGGGCAAGCTGGCAAAGATCATTTGGAACCGTTTTACACTGTTTTTGAGACCTATTTTGTGTCGTAATCGGTTAGACGCAAAATGACAGTCTAGCAGAGAGTATTTGTGATGATGATTTTGGAGGCTTTGAACACCAGTTTTCGGGTAGTAAGCGTTTTTACGAGAGGGCAGTCTGGCAAGGATCATCTGGGAATTATTTTAAGCCTAATTTTTAGGCTGATTTCATGAAGTAAGCTATTTTTCGGATTCCAGAGCCGAACCAGAGCTATCGATAGTTTTTTGCGATGATTTGAGCAATTCGGGCGAGGGCAAGCCAGCAGTGGCCCTTTGCGACGTTTAAAAAGTCAGAATCCTGTATTCCCGGCCCTTTTAAAGGACCGTACCACCCTAAATAAATCCAGCTGCTGGCCTCCAGCTGTCAAGCCTATTTTACTTCATAGACTGACTCCATTCGACCCCCGTTTTTCCGATTCATTACCATTGACGGACTCCTCCTCCCATCTGCCGCCATCTCTTCCCACCAACTTTGACGGAATTTACGCAGCCCCCCACCCCAGCTGGCCTCGCCGGAAATTGCGCGTGTGGCGCTTGGGACCCCCATTTTTTGGCCCAATTTTTGGCCCCAATGACTTGTCCGCAAGTCTACGGTACCCAGGAAATTGCGAAATTGTTGTTTCTGGTACGGTAGGGAGAGGTCTCTAAAGATCTCTGCTAGTATGCCTATTGCTAGCCTTGCTATTACCGAAAGATTATCTGCTAGCTTGCCCAATCATTTTTTCGATTTTCCTAAGGTTTGTTTGCTAGACGACCCCAAAATCTTCACCATTTTTCCTCAAGAATCTGTGCTAGCTTGCTTCTAGCAAGCCTGCGTCACGCTGCCCCTAATTCCAAAATATTCTGTGTTTGCCGGTTTTCCACAAAAATCTCTGCTAGCTCCCGCTTCGCGAAAAAGCGACTAGCCCGCATGTCCCCAACAATCGCTGCTAGCCTACCTTTCCCTAGGAATCTCTGCTAGCTCGCCACTCCAAAAGAATCCCTGCTAGCTCGCTCTTCCATCAAAATCACTGCTTCCTCGCTTTTCCCTAAAAATCCCTGCTGGCTCGCCTTTCCGAAAGAATCCCTGTTAAGCCGCATTTCCCCAATAATCCCTGCTAGCTCGGTTTTCCCTAAATCTCTCTGCTAGCCCACTTTCCCCAAAAAACTGCTAGCTGACCCACTAAAGCCGAACCCTAATCCAAAATTGGCTCAATTTTTGTCGAGATCTCCTGTCGAGACCAAATGTGGTCTCTCGCTGTCGTGTCTCCCGGGCCGTTGGGATGGGCCACCTGCCCCGCTATGGCTCTAGCCCCTACCCGGGGCCCATTACTGGCTTTACGATCGGAATCCCGCCCCTACCCCCCCCCCTTCCCTAACCCCTCAAATGGCCATCATCCTTCATTTGATTTGACCCCAATCCCCTATTGTTGCCATTCAAATTTGAATTTTCATTTTAAAGGGACTGATAAGGCATGCAGGACTAGCGAATTTTCATGAATTTTTTCTGTCACCATCCCTTTAAAGGTACACTAAAATCTCGTGCAAAAAGTCAGTTCGCGGTCGGAAATCCGGGCCCTCTGCCGCGAAACGCCCGGACCCTTCTTTTCCCCCCTTCCCTCTCCCCTCTTACGTCTGTCCCATGGCCTAGTGGTCTAAAGCGCTCGCCCTAGGCGGGTGGCGAGGGTTCGGTTTTGCTCCGCGGCGAGCACCTACCGTAACTCTATTTGCTATTCCGCGGACGGTTACCGGCCAGTAACCAAACCAACCGACTTTAGTGTACCTTTAAAACGAAGTTTTTTTCATGTTCTGACGTTTTCCTGATTTTCCTGTCCTCAAAAAACCCAATCAGTTTCACCCGTCAATTTTTCAGATGAAAATCTTGCTCCTATTATTACTGGCCACCACCGGCCGGGCCCTCATCCCCAAGGAGGTCAAGCTGTTCGTCGGGGAGGTGAGGATTTGGGCTCTTAAAGGGACCGAGAAGCCGTCTTTAAAAGGCGTCTATAGTACGGTTTTGTACTCGCATTCTGGAGACCTAAGCCCAAATGCTTCAGGTTGGCCGCGTCGAACTTGACGCCGGCACGGAGGTTGAGGTGGCCGGCGGTGGGGAACTGCCGTCGTGGATGGCCCTCGACAAGGACGCTCTATTAGTGCTCCCCGGAAGAGATGATGTTGGAAAGCACTTGATTCAGGTGAGGTCGACGAAAAATGTGTGCTCGCTGAAAAAGCAAAAAGTTTTGCCTTGCCGGGAATCGAACCCGGGTCGTACGACTGACAGGCTAACACACTACCAATTGGCCATGTGGTAAATGTCGGTTTTTGGAGACCTTGATGGTAATCATTGAAACAGCGTGACCTAGTTTTTTAAAGTCGTGAAAAAACAGGCATTAGTAGGCCTAAATTGGATGGTGTCATCATAATTTTTGAAATCCATTTTTCTCCTATTTCCTTTTAAAAAAGTTACTTTTGAAACAAGTAAATCGGTTTTAAAACAGGTTAAAACCTATAAAATCAGATTTTTCAATTTTTAGGTGACGACCAAGGGCAAAGAAGCCGTGATCGAGTTCCGCGTCTCCGAGGAGTACCAAAACCCTTGCGGCGAGACGGTACGTCTTTTAATGTACCCTAATTTCTATTTAATTTGAATTAAAACTTAATTTAACTCAATTAACGTAATTAAGACAAGTCTGACTTAATTATGCGAATTTTTCAGGACTCCTTCTGGATCGAGGCCATCTACGAGGGATCGGAAGGGATCGCGGAGATGGTCGAAGCCGCCGAGACCATTCATCAGCACGCCGAGATTGACCTCGACAAAATCCGGGTCAGTTTTCAATAATACATTACGCCATGTGATCAAAATTTCTGATAGGTTACGCCAGGAAATACAAGAATTTTAGTTTATTTGCGCTTAAAGTATCTTTTTTGAAAAAATGTGCTCTAGAGATGATAATTGCGGTCGATTACGCAAGGTAAATAAATTTTTTACTTCAATTACGCTAGATAAATAAGCAAAAGATATTCCATTACGCTACGAAACTCTATTAGATCACGCTTGGTAAAATTCGAAGAATTTTGAAGATTAGCATATCCATTTTCTTCTAATCCCTTTCAGATGCTCTCGCACCCCGAATTTCTTCGCCTGATAAAGGTAGAGAGCGAGAGAAACAGAAAGAGCGCGAGCGAGAGAGAGAGAGAGAGATAGAGAGAGAGAGAGAGAGAGAGAGAGAGAGAGAGAGAGTGGCCAGAGGAATGGAGTGGAATCTAAAAACCTTTGACTCAGAATTCTATCTCATTTTCACCCGCATGGGGTGCTCCTTTAATAAAACTCAACCCCCAGAAATTCAACTAACAAAAAACCCAACCAAAATAACCGGCATGGGATGAAAATCGAAATTCCGCAAATTTATTTAATTTTATTTTTGCAGGTCTACGACCCGGTGTACGGTAAATTCGTGCGGAACGTGACAAAGATCGACATGGAGGAAGAGGGCGAGGCCGAGAGCTATGCGAAGCCGTTCCACGTCGTCGTGCCGGTAAGTAGGGCTGTGGGCTGGCCTAAGCTTTGCTTAGGCCTGGCTTAGGCTGGCTTAGGCTTGGTTTTGGTCCGGCTAAGGGTTAGGCTTGGGTTTTGGCTTCGACTGCCCAGGCTAGCAGAAATCGCTATGGAACCCCAAAATCTCCAATTTCCAGGGTGGCTGTGTCGAAGGCAGTGAACTCGACCAAGACGTCCCGCCCGAGACACTCGAGGTGATGAGCCGACTTATCGAGATGCTCGACGAGATCAAGGCGGCTGACGTCGCTGTTTTCCGAGGACGCGTCCGCACCCGCAAGGAGCGCAACGGCGGTCAGGACATCATCTCGACGTTCGACTTCTCGACCGGCGCCCCGGAGGAGGCGTTCGAAGCCTTGGAGACGACGACGACGCCCGTGAAGACGACGACACGCCGGAATATCCGGACAACGACCGCCCGCAACTCGGCCGACTCGGCGCCGGTGAAGATGGCCTCGCTGTCGTCGATGCAGTGCAAACGGTAGGCAGTCAGTCGAGTGCGCGTTGTGGTAGATGCCGCCCCCCCCCGTTAACAAACTAGAGCCTGAAAATCCATATCCATGCCTTGCTCGGCCCTTTAAAAAGCGATAACAACATTTCTCGGAGGTTGACCCGAATTCCCGCCCTCAGGGCAAGGTGTATGCAAGCAAACAAATGACAGGGGTGGGGGCAAGTTTGTAGAAAGCACGCTCCGTAACTTCCGCCCCAAACCATGGCGTGACCACAAATATGGTGCATCCGCTTGCCGGTCTCTCGCTCTCTCGCTTTTCTCTCTCACTCTCTCGCTCTTGCACTTGCGCACTCTCGTAGTACCCTATTATAAGCAGCTCGCGTGCATAGGATTCCCCCGTACCATCTGCCCCCCGCCGCCCTTCCGCTTTTCAAGGGAAAGCGGGGAGGGCCCCATAAAATGGTGTTTCGTGGTGGGGCAGGGAATTTGAGATTACACCCCCATGGAAATGACCAATTTCAAATCACGGCTTTTATTGGGCGTTCGCTTGGTTGGCGCGTGTCTCTTGCAATGAATCGGAATTGAGGAGACATTTGGAGCTTATAGGATAGAACAAGGCGAGAGAGAGAGAGAGAGCGAGAGAGAGAATGAGAGAGAGAGAATGAGAGAAAGCAAGAGTGAGAGATAGAAAAACTGTCCAAAACCCTGGTTTTCCAGCGGGCACCTCTGCTCCCTGACCATCCCCGCCAAGCTTTTCGTCGACAAGGAGGACGGCGAGACGAACAAGCTGAAGCTCCAGATCCACGCCATCGCCGGCCAGGCCAACTGGATCAAGGTGGGCAGTAGATGACCTTATTTTATTCCAGTTTTTAGGCCGAAAACATGCAAATCTCGGCGGTGCCGCTCGAGGTCGGCGAGTTTGAGATGCGGCTGGAGGCGCGTGATAAGAGCAACCAGGTGAGGAGGTTGAAAAACTTGACCAAGTAGAGGAACAGAGGCGTAGACAGAAACAGGCGACTACGCTTGCTCAAAAGCATTCAAATTCAAAGATATTTTAAAAAACCGGAAAAACGAGAAAAATGGTGAAATTCAGATGGTCTCCGCCCCGTTCTTCGTCAGCGTGCAGCCATCCGCCATCGCCAACCATCACTTCTACTTTGTCATGGACCGTCCTCAAGGAGAGCGTCTCCTCACTCAACCGCACCAGCTCGTCGGCTTTGTCAAGCAGCTCGCCTCAGCTTTCCCTGGATGTAAGTCGCGGTGACTATCCGATACAGCGATGTGAAAGGCATTTTCAAAAACGAAAACTCTTTCTTAACTCAATACAGTGTCGAAAAATATGCCATGGCCTTTTTTAGCCCTTAAAACTTCACCGAATATTATTTTTTTTTGGCAAAAACCTTTTTTCTTACGATCAATCCCATTCAGCATCCACCGAAAACGTGACCATCGAACGCGTCGAAAAGGACGGCGATGGGCGCGCCATCATCTACTGGAGCAACACCACGCTGAACGCCGAGAAGACGTGCCCCGTCGACGATCTCGAAGCGATGAAGCTGGTGATGGCCACGAAGAAGCAGAACAAGCCGAAGACGGACTTTACCCGTGCCATGAGCGCCCAGTACATGATTCGCCGGATTGGGTTGGACTTGCTAGGTGGGTGGGATGACAAGGAAGAAGATTAAAATGCCTTAAAATGCTTTAAAAATTTACAAATAATAAAAATTAGGAGGCTGCAAGAAGCAAACCGTCGACACGGATACCTCGTCCCCGTCCGTCGACAAGCCGTCTCGTGAATCCGGCTTCGGCTGGTTGGCCCTAGCGGCCGCCTTGGCCCTGCTCCTGCTCCTTGTCGCCATCGCGCTGTGCTGCTGCTTGTCGAAGAAGCCGAAGAAGGAGAAACCGTCCGAGTTTGTCTCCAAGGGACTGCCCGTCGTGTTTCCGGAAGAAGTTGCCGACGAGTCTGACACGGCGGCTGCTAACACGCCAATGCTTGTGAAGGAAGAGAGGCCGCCATTGAAGGTAGGTGTAGTAAAACCTAAAAAATCCGATCATTATCGTGATTATAAAGTTCCAAAAACTCACAAAGTATACAATTACCTATCTTCCAGATTTCGCACCACGAGAATCCCCTCTACAAGCCGCCCGGCGAGTACACCAAGTCCTTCCAGCCGCGCAACTCGACGCCCGGGCACGCCGGCACGCCCGTGCAGAAGCTGCCCCCGCCCTATGTTGTACCCTAAAGACCCTGAAAACCCATACATAACACGGTATGCCCCCTAAAATCTAAAAATCCGTGTACGCACAGCGAGTCATGGTGCAAAGAAGCGCCACGTAGCCCGAAACCAAGCAACGTGCTGCTCCATTGCGCGCTATTTTTTGTGCTTTCGTGTACTTTTTCTTATTTTTACCGCTGGTTAAACCGAGCCACACCTCGCTCTTCCTCCTCGAAACCATCGGCTCAAAGCGACATATTGAATTTACTGCCCTCCTTGAATTTCACGGCTAGTGAGCCGGAGAGCAGACACCCGCTCCAGCTTTCAGAATTTTTGTTTTTTTTTTGCCTTTTTTGTGATTTCGACATTCCCTTTTCTTTATTTTGCGCTCCACCCCATTTTTCACATAATCAGAATGCCAAAAATGCGCAGACGCCACGGCAAAAGCTTTATCAGTTTTGTTAAAGGGATTTCGAAGGCAAATGTTAAATTTTCGCTTTGAAAACCGCACTCTGTTTTCAAAATCCCTTTAGCCCCGTTCACGGAGTATTCCCCCTCTTTTTCAGCAAAAAATATGGCACTTTTTTCATCCACTGCCCCCATTTTGTTTGCTATTTTTCCGCGCGCATTCCGGTTTCACGTTGTTCTAGTTGCCGACCGACTTAAGACCCCCCATTACCCCAATATTGCAATTTCTAATTCGCACATCGAAATGGCCAGGGAGTACGACTTCCCTCATTAACTTTGAGACTCTTCCACTTTTCGGGTATTTGCCCCCATTCTATATTTCCTTTTGTCAAGATCGGAATAAAATTTATACGCTGAAAACGGTAATGACAAAAGCATAACATGAATATAACAACGATCGCTGAGTAGGACTTTTGGTCGCCAGCAGGTAGAATCATAGAATCACGACATTTACTTGGATTCTCGAGGATCAAAACAACAAAACAATAACCGGGGCAGTGGTACAATTTCGGAATTTAAAATGCATGATGTCTAAGTGTTTGGTATCATGGTTCTTGATACGTGTGGCGGCGTAGAATCGGGATCGCGTTGCGGCGGGCACGCACAAGACGCGACCCGTCTGTCGTCTCAACGTGCAGGTAGCCGGTCGGCAACTCTTCCGGCTCCTCGGCGCCGAACAATCGGATTCTGAAAAATTTAGGTTGATTACGAAAGGCTTGACTTACCTAGCCTCAATCGAATCGGCTTGTCGTTGCTGCAACTGTGTGAGCCCGAGATCCTGGGCCGAGTGCACGAATTGGTAGTTCTTCGGAAGGCCATTCCGGCTCAACGTAGACCGGGCGCCATCTTCGTTTTCTGAGGATAGGAAGATTAGAGGCGTCGAAAGATCGTGCAAACCTCGCGATTGTTCGTAGACACCTTGGTCGTGAACCGGAAGTACGAGTGGCGCCTGAAAGTGATTGGGACGGTTGCAATTCGGAAACTGAAAATTACCACGTAGCTGACGGAGGGTTGCGCCTGGATATGCGGTACCTTTTGTGGCGTACAGGATGGGGAGGCGCTAAAAATAAAAATTCAGTCAATTCCGAGCGTCTTCTAAATGAAAACGACTCGAAAAAATGCTTACATAATCTCGGGCGCTAGTCGTTTTGCTGGCTTCAACGGCGAGACGGGCGGCACGGCAACCACCTTGTTCGGGCTTCCCAACTCCTTTGGGATGCATCCGTAGTAAGCCAAGCTAAAAACGTTATCGTTATAAAGCCGAATTCTCATAATACATAAGTGCATCTTTCTTATTAAAATTCTGGTATAATGAAATTCGGCATTATGGCGCTAAAACAGGTAATGGGCGGTGAATACATAGTTTTTGACTACGCACCAGACGTTCTCCTTCGTCCACGATTCCCAATTCAACGCCGGCTCGAGATGGGCGCTGCGGCAGTGGAGCTTGGCGTCATCGTGAATTTTCCTGGAAATATCAGGATCAGATAGTACAAACAAAAATGCGTTTTACAGTCAATCCACACTTACTTGAGCAATCCATGCTTCAACGGCGGGTCCGAGAGATGCCTGACAAGCCCGGGCCCCGTCTTGTAGACGTAATTGCACTTTTGACAAAATGGGCAAGCAACGCCACGGTTGCCAATGAACAGCTCGCCGTCGCTGCCGTGGCTCAGCTAAAATATAGATAAGTTTGGCGAATTTGTCGACTCACCATGTGTTTTTGAGTGACTTCTACACTATACGAATTGAACTTGCAAACGGTACAGCTCCAAGGTTTCCTGAAAAACGCATTTTGAAAATTAGTAAAATTCCACTTACATTATCACCGGCAGCTTTTTTTGGGAGGTGCCTTTTGGAACGCCGAACGCCTCGATGGCCGTCTGAAAGCAAAATAATAAGTAACGTTGTAAGCAATGAAAGCTAATAAGATAGCTAGTACGCGTTTTTCAAGCTAGCAGGAGTGAAAAATCACGCCGCGTACGAAAAAAAACTCGATAACTGCGCTCACCTTATTAAATTCAAATTGCCGGAAGCACTCTTCGGAAAAATGGTCCGTGCAAATCGGAAGCTCACTCATCTTCTTGGAATTCTTCACACGAAGCATGTCCTAAAATGCCTGTTAAAATTTTCCGCGCTAAAATACCTTATACTCAAAGCCGAGAATTCCGCCCCACACGCGTCGCTTATCCAGACATTTCGGAAAGTTGAGGAACATCTAAAAATACGTTTCACCGAAACGTCAGAACTACCTCGCCCTTCTCAATCACTCGGTCACAAACCACGCAGAGTTGCGAGCAGCCGAGGATACAATTCTAAACTCTATAATTAATGGATCTAGCAAACTACTCACAGTTTGGTAGCCCTGCACTCCAGGATTGTAGAGTAGAACGCTCTTGATCCGAAATTGACCATCTTGATTGTAGGCCAGCTGAAAGCAGACAGTTTTCGTCGGTAAAATCCATTTACCTCCAGCTCCTCCTCGATTTTCGGCGTTTTCGTGAGTTGGCTCACCTTCTCTGGAAGATTTCCGGGATAATGGGAAAACACCCTTTCAATTGCCTAAAATACCGTTTTTCTTAAAACTGAAAAATCTTCAATACCGCCAACGGCTTTTCCGTCGAAATAACATGGCCATCCGCGCCAATCGTCACGTACACCTCCTCGGCAAAGTCGATGATGTGGTCCTTCTCGATGTCCGGTGGCGATTTGACGACCGTAAAGCTTCCTTGGGTCTGATCAGTCATCTGCGATCCAAAAAAATATTGCAACCGCTAACGACAGGTTTAGCCCACGTTTTCTGAATCTTATCGCGGTTCGCGCCCCTTTGGAATGGGATGTCTGCCGACGGGACGTGGAATAGCAAACGGGCGGGGGCATTAACTCTCTGTCTGTGAGGACGAGGCAGTTGCGGTACTTTATGCATCAAGGAGAACGAGGCATTGCTAATGAAATTGGAAGGAAATATCAAAAAGGGTCAGCAAAAATAGAACTGTTTTTGGGGTCGTGTGTTAACGGAGATCGTCTCCCCGCAAAAAAAGACATGGTTTCAAATATAAAATCTCTTTGGCTAATCTAGCTGAGCATCGAGCTTTTTGTGCGCCAGAGCCTGCTACTCTCATATTCCCATCGCTTTTGCACATACTGCAGTACTGGCGCCAAAGTGGCAGCGTTTTGTGTTGTAGTGCTAGTTGCAATTCTTTGCTTCAGCTCGGCTGTTGAAAAGACAAAATGAATCAATAGGTAAAAGTATTTATCTGGGCACGGGCAGACTGGCAGGAATTGCCTCAATACAAAATAAGGCAACAGGGACATATAGCAATAGCACAAACGAGCGGCGGGAAACTGTTTAATGCAAGCGCAGCTTGGGTATCTAGACAATGTTGCTTTGCAGGAGCATCGTGTGGATCTGCTTGATGTGGACCTCAACGTGGTCCTCGAAAGCGCGTAAATTGACTGGAGCAATCTAGGTTCGAATGTGCCACCGCATAGAAAATAGCGATACCTGTGCTCTCAACTCCTCTATCGTGTCATTTATCGATTCTAGGTCGATTGCTGAACATTTCTGCTGCCCGAGTTGCCGGACCTAGAATAAGGTTAGGTTCAAAGAGGTAAACACCGACTTGTAGGAGCAGGCTGGTCAATCCAGTGATCAGCTCGTTCGCCTTGGTGGTGCGCTGGCGGCTTCCCAACTGGTTACGGCAGTGCTTGACAATCTGAACCGCTTGGGAAGTGCTGACCTTGCGCAGGGCCTCCGGTCGCGAAATCACGGCCACCTAGGAACAGTTTATACACCAGAAATCTGAGAACAAACCTCGGATAACTGCGGCAACAGTTGATTGTGATAGTCATGGACACCGCGCATGTAGTTGCTGAGGTGCTTGTTCAGCTGCTCGATTTCCATCACCACTTCGGCGTACTTATTCTTAAAACGGCGTATTTTTCCTTTTCACAAAGGTTACTTGAAAATTGATATTGTATTCGCACTGCATCATCTTCACTTTCTCGGCCTCATTGTTGAGCTCAATTATTTGGCGAATGGAGGCCTTCTTCGACTCGATCAGCTTCGCATATTTGACGAGAATCACCAGCAGGCGCACGGGAAAGTTGCCGACTTTCTCGTCGGCTAAATTCTACGGGTAAAGAAAATCTAGATCAAAACGCACTCTTCCCGGGTGCTGCCGAGGTGCCGAGCTGTTTTGTGGCGGTGGCCATGATGAGGTCATTTCTCTGGCTGGCCGTTCGGTCGTTGAGAATCTAGAAAATCAAGGGACTGATTTTTAGAATTTTGGTCACCAACCTTTCCACCGGGTAATAATGGGGTGCCCGAGATTTTTAGTGGAGCTGGGAGAGCCGCCCTGAAAATGTGTAATTGAAAGAGCATCACCAAAAATACACTGATCGATCCTGATCATCAAAAACATTTTTCAAAACTCACTGGTTCTGCTCCAAGAAATAGGTGAGTGGCAGCAGCTCGACGTTCTTATCTGTCATGATTTCCGTGTCGCGGATAAACATCGGCTGCAGTAGGTCGTCCTAAAATTAAAAATTACCGCTTTTAATACTCAAAGCTACCCTCTCGAAAACGATTCGATACCCCTCGGGGAGGATGGCATCGACGGTGCCGGCGTAAATCCCGTCTTTTGGGTGCCGGATTCGGGCATGGATTTTCATACCTATAACTTAGCTTTAGTAGAAGAAAATTGCCGCTTACCGACTGCCAACTGGCGCGGAAGCAACGCGGGAAGGTCTTGGAAATCGAAGTCGTTTCGCAGGTTGATCGACCCGTTACAAACCTATTTCCATTTTCCTCAATATTTAAATGAAACCCACCGCGCGGATCTTTGTCCGTTTCAACTCGAGCTGGTGTCGTTCCTCTTCCAAGAATGCTGGACTGCACCTAAAAAAAGACGTTTCATGATGTCGGCTACGCCAAACCTTCTCGGCTTTCCAATCAAGCTTCGGATGGCCCGCCATTCACTTCTTCGCAGCCAACGTGTTTTGAGGTTTGGAAAGTATTCCCTAAAAATGAATATCATTCACGGAGCCCCTTACTTACCGCAAGCATTGTGAAAATTCATTCTCCGCGTTGAACAGCTGATCATCGATGGCCGAATAGAAGAACTCGCAGTGCACCCAGCGACGAGCTTTCGGCAACTTCAGCACGTTTTTCATCCTGAAATCGTGTTTGTCATTAGTATCCTACTTCAAACCTGTATAGATAGTTGTTAATGTTATCGGAAAGTCCCGGGTGTCTTGGCAGACGGCTTCGCACTTCTGGTTGCTAAAATAAGATTGAGAAATCATTGTAGAGTTCAAACCTGAAGAACCGGGGCTCGGCCGACGGCGATTCTTGGCTCACTTCCATTAATCTAAAAATATAAGATGTTGGTAACCTTGTATTCGTACCTCGTAGGCAAAAGGAGCATCATAGCTGTCCACCGTTACTGCAGATTGATCGAGAAATTGACTGCTGGCCGAGTAGCTGGGCATCGATTCAGCGATCGTTTCCTAAGTCCGAACTACATTTCGAAAACGTAATACTACCTCAAACTCATAGTCATCACGTAAGTTATCGTATTCCTGTTGTGGCAGGGCTCGGGCGGGCGGTAAACTGGTACGTGACGGGCCGGGTTTCGACTAAGAAGATCCGTTTGGTTAGAAAGTAACCAACTTGGCTGGAAGTAGGGCGTTTTAGTGGGGGAAGATCGACGTTTGGCTGGCGAACGTCGTACAGCTTCACTCTCCGCGTACTCTCGAAATCGAGCTGAGACCTAGGAGAGATCATTGATTTTCACCAGTTAACGATACCTTTGCGGATTCTCGTAATCCATATCGAGATTCGCCCGTTCTCTCCCCGCGATGGAGCCGACATCTGAATGGAATTACAGGTGGTGGACGACCGGAAGTTTAAGGGTATTTAAAAACATAAAATTGTTTGACCGCGAAGGACGGGATAGGGGATCTGGTTTTGAAGCCGAGCTTCATCTGAGCATTACATTAGCCAATTTTTGATGCTACTTTCGTCAAAGATGGGTGGGGCAGATGTTTTACCGTTGACATTGCCCCTCATAGTCCACCAAAGGGCGCTTTGATTGCGCGGGATCTACGGGGCCGAGTCCTGCCACGGACACCATGATGGCCGACTCGGTTCTTTGGTGGGTGCCATTATGCAGTCTTGATGTTTGATAAATTGCATCGAAAGTTGAAAAAAAATACAAATAAAACACTAATGGTGATTTCCGAAAATCCCTGCATCGCTAATAAAAATATATAACCTCGTTTTAAGCTGTGATTTTTTTCTCTAACCCAAAACATCGCCTTTCATCGCTTACATCATCCTAGCGCAATATTTTACGCCTATATGCTCCAGTTACATCATCGATAATACATATACCCATTTACAGGTCCTCGCCGACGCTGGATGACCGACCAGTGGTCTCAATTAAACGAGAAGCTCGCCAGTTACCCGTACGTCGACGGGTTAGTCATCGATCTTACCTAGATAAATAGACTTCAGGTACACCATCAGCGACCGGGACTTTGAAGTGTTCAAGAGCGTCCCGGTGAAAGAGCTTGGCGGAAAAGCTAACCTAGCCCGGTGGCATCGACATATCGCGTCATTCAAGCAGGAGCCAAGCAAGCAGCCAACCGACGATATGGAGCTCGGAGACAACTTGCCACAGTGAGTCGGCAACTCCATTGTTATGAACGATTCCAGATACCTGCTCAACCATCTGACCAAAACGGGTGCTCCCTTCAACTCGATCGCGCTAGCGGAAGAGCTTGGTCTTGATCACCAGAAGCTGATCGGCGCCGTGAAGAGTCTGATCGCGCAGGATGGCGTAGGTTTTTCTTGGACGGTTTTTTTTACTTTTGGTTTTAGCTGGTCACCGTGTCCGAGACATCCGAGAAGCGGACCGAGCTGACCAACGAGGGACAGGAAATGGCGACAAATGGCTCGCACGAATACAACGTGTTCGTAGCGATTGGTGACGAAGGGTTGCCCCAGGGAGAACTCATGGTACGGATCTTTTGGGATTTCGGATGTCTCTTTTCTTTAGAAGTTGCCAATCGGCAAAGTGGGCATGGCGAAGGCGATAGCTGCAAAATGGATCGCTACCGAGAAGAATGGCGCCGAGGTTCGGTTGGTACGAAAGATGGCGGCTGACGCCGTTGTTGATAAGGTTCGTTTTTGGGCGTTTTTCTGCTTTGAACATAAAATTTTTGTTCTTTTTAGGTTCGCGAACAATTGGAACAAATCAGCCTTGGCCAAGAGGTCGACGCAAAAGATAAGACCGAGCTGAAGAAGCGCAAGCTCATCAATGAGGTTACGGTTAAAGGGCTGATTGTCGAGAAGGGACCCAACTTCACGACGGAAATCGTCAAACCTGAACTCGATCTGACCGCAGAAATGATTCAAAGGTATCGTATGCGCCTAAATTAACTTGATTTTTGTCGATTTTAGCGGTAGCTGGAAGGAGAAGACCTTCAAGAAGTACAACTTTGAAGCGCTTGGAGTACAGCCCTCCAGTGGTCACCTACACCCATTGATGAAGGTGTTAATTTTTCCATGTCTTTTGTTACTCTCATCATTAGGTCCGCGCCGAGTTCCGACAAATTTTCTTCCAAATGGGCTTCACCGAAATGCCGACGAATCGCTACGTGGAGAGCTCGTTCTGGAATTTCGACGCACTCTTCCAGCCTCAACAACATCCAGCTCGCGATGCGCACGACACTTTCTTCATTTCAGGTGGATTTTCAATCTTGTTGAAAACGCGTAGATTACAGACCCTGCAATCAGCACCAAGTTCCCCACGGATTATTTGGAACGGGTGAAGACGGTTCATTCCAAAGGCGGCTTCGGCTCAATCGGGTATGCCTTGTCGGGGTTTGCTTTATTTCCTGTTTTTAGGTATAATTATGATTGGAAGCTGGAAGAGGCCCAGAAAAATGTACTGCGCACTCATACGACGGCCGTCTCTGCACGTCAACTCTATTCTCTAGCGCAAGAGGTATAATCAGTCGCTGAATCTCTTGAGTTATTTTTAGGGCTTCAAACCATCAAAAATGTTCTCCATCGATCGGGTCTTCCGAAATGAGACGCTGGACGCGACACATCTCGCCGAATTCCACCAGGTCGAATGAGCCTACGACAACAATTATCTTGCTTTAGGTAGAGGGCGTGATTGCCGAGAAAAACCTGTCGTTGGCCCATCTGATCGGCATCTTCACCGAATTCTTCAAGAAGCTCGGAATCGAAGGGCTGAAATTCAAGCCCACCTACAACCCCTACACCGAGCCGAGCATGGAAATTTTCGCCTACCACCAGGTGCATCCCTCTTTTAGTCTTTTATATTGATCTTAGGGCTTGAAAAAATGGGTTGAGATTGGCAACAGCGGCATGTTCCGACCGGAAATGCTGTTGCCGATGGGACTGCCAGAAGACGTGAATGTTGCTGGATACGGGCTGTCGTTGGAACGGTGCGTTGGAGTGCGAATAAAAATATTTATGAATTCTAGGCCAACAATGATCCGGTACGGCATCAACAACATTCGGGACCTGTTCGGGGCAAAGGTCGACCTGGAGATGATCCGGAAGACGCCGATCTGCCGGCTGTCCAAGAAGGACTAATTTTTCTGTTTTTCTGTTGCCCCCTGTTTTCGATGCGGTGAATCGTTTCTGATAGTCGAAATTGTGTGTTTTCAATGTGATTGTGCCCACCCGTTATTGCCCGTTGTTTTTATGTTTTATTGTTACGCTTTCGGATAAAGATGGGTATACGTTTAAAAGGCAATTACAATTGTAGGCACCGCCTTTAGAGATTGCTTACTAGGGAAGTGCAAATAAAAAATCTGGAAAATCGCTTAGCAAAAATATGGGTCGGATAGAGTCGACGACGGGGATTCCGAAACTGCAATCAGAATTTGCAAAACGCTTAATACAAAAAAGTTATGAGCATTTTAAGTTTTCAGCACTTTTCTCGCCCTCCCTTATGAGCCCCTCCCAAAGACGGGTGTCCGCATGTCGAGTGGTGTAGTGGCTAACTAGCCTGCCCCTGGGGCGGAGGGTCTTTGGTTCGGCTCCCCGGTCATGCCAAATTTTTTGCTTTTTGGTCAAAGTCAAGAACTTTAGACTTTTTCAAAGTTTCGAAGTCCGAAATTTAAATTTTTGAACATTTTCTTTACTATTGACTGCGTGTAGGCTTACCTTACGAAAAAACAGAGGTGAATTTTTTTAGTACCCTACCCGTACTCCCGTACGGGCGTACGGGTAGGGCAGTACTTGCACTCCCGCCACCACTTCGTAATCGGTTTCATGAATTTAAAAATTAAGAGGACGGGCTTTTCGACTTTGAAACTTTGAAAAAGTCTAAAGTTCTTGACTTTGACCAAAAAGCAAAAAATTTGGCATGACCGGGGAGCCGAACCAAAGACCCTCCGCCCCAGGGGCAGGCTAGTTAGCCACTACACCACTCGACATGCGGACACCCGTCTTTGGGAGGGGCTCATAAGGGAGGGCGAGAAAAGTGCTGAAAACTTAAAATGCTCATAACTTTTTTGTATTAAGCGTTTTGCAAATTCTGATTGCAGTTTCGGAATCCCCGTCGTCGACTCTATCCGACCCATATTTTTGCTAAGCGATTTTCCAGATTTTTTATTTGCACTTCCCTAGTTAGTTGTTTAAACTAAAATTCCACATCCCTGCTGACCCCTTTAAAACAGCATAAAAATGTTATTCGTTTCCTTGCAGTTGCCATTTACCCGCTTCATCTGGGTCCATATTTGCCCAAGTTTCTTCTGGCCCCAGCGCCCGAAAAGGAAGCTTTTGGCGTAGCGTGATGCCCTGGATGAACGAAAAGCGGAGCGCAGACCCAACCCCTCAGGCTCTCCTCATTATCAGCCTTTACCGCGATTTCCGGGTCCACGATTTCCTGCGCTGCCTTGCTTTTTAGCGGAATTCTTGCCCTTCCCCCGCCATCCACATTACCCAATTTCCGTTGGTAATGAGACGGGTGAGATGAGCGGCTGAAGCGATAGACAAGGATCCGGTTGAGTCTGTCTAGTTTTTCGAGATCGAAGCCAGCTTATCGGGTGCGGAATTTAAAACTTGCAAAATAAAAAATAAAATGTTGAAAAATAATTTAAAAAATAAATTTTGCGCTGATTCCGTATCTGTTTTCAGATTTGCTGAATTCTCGGATTTTGGAAAGTTACGGTCCATTTTAGGTCTAAAAGGCCAAAAATGACGTGACCCCACGAAATAGTTCTTTAAAGGCATGGAAAAGTCTAGTTTATGAATTTTGGTGTCTGTGGATTCCCTATTTTTCCGTACCGCGCCACGCAACGCAACGCACTCGATCTTGTTTCACTGCGTAGTGGATTACAAGTTTTTCGTGAGTGCAGTGTGCGCGTCGCCTGTGCGTGAAAATCCATAACCAAAGACCGATAGCCACCGCTTGCCGGTCCCTTTAATTTTTGCCATTCTGAGCTGACCACTACATTGCCATAAATAGGCCAAATCTGCAGCGAGTTTTTGTCAAACTCCAGGCGCACCACATTGCGTGTGTTTTTCCGGTGAAGTGGGCCAGCGAGGGAGGGAGGGAGGGAGGGGGCATCTCGAAGAATTTGTATTCGAGCGCCGACGTTTCGGGCCCAAAAACGTCAACAGCGCTGCCGAAATGGGCGCCGGATTCTGGTGTCTTAAATGGGTAAAATGTACTCAGCAGGATTCAGATAGTAGACTTTAATTTAGCCATATAGCCCGTAACGTCTGGCGGGTTAAGGGGACCGGCAAGGCGTGTCTAGAGGGGGTTAGGATGTGGATTTGGTAGCCGATTCGGGGCATTTTTGGGGCATCAGCGCCGCGTGTGCGTTGCGTGTCGCGGACTTCAAAAGAATGGTGGGCCTTGCAACAAAATCCCTATCCGTGGCTTTCCCGTTCCTTTAACTACACTTTTTTTGGGGGTGGGGTGGGAGGCGGAAATTCCGGGGTCCGGCCCCGTGCTAGGGCCCAAATGGGCCAAGTCGCGCGGAATGTTGGTGGAGTTGACCGGGCGGTGTTTCATAGATCAGTTTGAGATGGCGTTTAATAGGATTTAACGGATTTTGTAAAAATTTATCTCTCTCTCTTTCATTCTCTCTCTCTCTCTCTCTCTCTCTCTCTCTCCCTTCGGATTTTCAATCTGTAGGTGTTCAATTCGCTGTACTAAACTTCTTCTAAGCCTTCATTTCCAAAAGTTTACCCCACTCACAATTCTTCTGCTTTCCCTTGCACCTTATGTTATTCAAAGCTGTCTTTCTCCCTCTGTCCCTCTTTCGATCAACCCCCCAGAATCCCTAATGTCATTCTGCAACGCCCCAACAGCCCAAAACAACGCGAATTTCTGCAGATGAGAAGGGCTTTTCAGGGAGCGGATGACCGCACTTTGGCGGAATATTGAGGGATGCGCTGCACTTTATTTTGCGATTGGAATATCTCTCTCTATCTCTCTCTCTCCCTCTCTCTCTCTCTCTCTCTCTCTCTCTCTCTCTTTCTCTCTCTATCTCGCTGCATGCTATCACAGCCAATGTCTCTGTGTTTGCGGCGAAAATGCGACGCGCAGCACGCACGCGACGCATTCACGGAACACGGATACCCGTTTGAAGGAGCTTATCGTAATTTAGCATTCCTCCTGCATAGAAGTGGCCCCTTCTGTCGCCATCCCTTTAAAATTGTCCAGCTTGCCCTCTAGAAACCAGTCGGATTACCCCCCAGTGGTCACACCGCACGTGCAAAACCGCCACAAAATCTGAAATAATGCGCCGAGCAGAAGCGCTTGGTTCGCAATTAAATGCGGCACGTCGGCCCCGGTCAAACAAACTATCGCGCATCCCCACCTTTTAATAAAGCTCTTTTCAAGCTGCTTTTCATTGGGGTTTCAAAAGATGCGGGTAGATGGGGGTTTTCTTAATAGTCTACTGGGTTGTTATTAATCTTATTACACACGGCCACTCCTCCCCCACCACATCCAGTATAATTGGCTCTGTGGACTGGCAGACAATGGCGGCTTTTGCAAATTAATCTTTTCCACGGGGGAGTCCAAATTTGTCGGGTTTTTGGACGATACTCTTGATGGATTCCCTGTTCCTTTAAAATTATCGCTCTCCTCTCTCTCTCTTTCTCTCTCTCGCTCGCTCTTTCTCTCTCTCTCTCTCTCCCTCTCTCTCACTCTCTTTCTCTCTGGCGTGGATCCCTATTTTTAGCTACAATTTTTGAATTCTCTAAAATCTCCAGAATTGCCCCCAATTTTCTGCCTCGTCATTTGACTGGATACGGTAATTCACCCTCCTGGGGATCCTGATTTTTATGTTTTGCTTGGGTGCAAGAAATAATCGGTACAAGAGTAATAAGTTTATCGGATTTCAGGATCCGAAAAACCTGTACTTAGGTTCAAAACGGAGTTGCAGGTCTCTCGCTCTCGCTCTCTCTCTTCATCGCACTCTCTAGCTCGATGTTTATCTCTTTACCCTCTCTCGTTCTCTCTCTTTCAGGCGCTCTCTCTTTCTCTCTCCCACTCACTCTAGCTATCTCTCTCTCTCTCTCTCTCTCTCTCTCTCTCTCTCGCTCTTTCACTCCTGCAGAATTCCGTCAGGTCCATGATGAATTCTCAAAAGTCACAATTCCCTCCCGTCCGTCACCAACCCGCATGTCATTGGCTCGGAAATGAGCCGGGCCCAATTTTTTAGGGGGCGGTCGGTGAGGGTTCCCGGCTGATTAGAGGACCCTATGTCCACCGGAAGAGGCCAATTTCTAAGGGCGTCTACCCCCTCGGTGGTCAATGGGTTTGAAGTTTCACTGTAGGCAAACTTTAGGGTTACTCTTAACGCTTGGAATCGTCATTGGTATCGTGATGTATTTTACAGTTATCTATACCAGCTTTAAATTTTTGCGAAGACTAGGGCATAGCCTCCAAAAAAATCGGTATAATCGTTATACCGCCCTTCCATCCATCATCCTGGGTGGCGCATCGGAATGCGCGCGTGGGGGAGTCACAGAGTCCAATATTTTACTCCAGATAGGGTGAAATTTTTGGGTCCTCATTGGTTTCTGCAAGCCTACCCTGCTCGTTTTTCTAGCTCTAGCTCTAGCTCTAGCTCTAGCTCGAGCTCTAACTCAAGCTCTTGCTCTAGCCCTAGCTGATACTCTAGCTCTAGCTCCAGCTTTCAGATTCTAGCTCTCTATCTCTCTCCAACTCACCATGTCTCTCTTCCTGGCTCTCTTTCATTGGCACCAGGTTTTTTCTCGTGCTCTCGCTCTCTATCTCGGCCGTTAACTCTCTCTCTCTCTCTCTCTCTCGCTGTCGCTCACTCTTTAGCGTTCGCTACCTATCTGTATTGACTAAGTGAGAAGGTGTGAACGTGAGATAGAGAGAGAGAGAGAGAGACCGAGAGAGACCGAGATATATGGAGAGACACAGAGAGAGCGAGAGATAGAGCGAGACATCGAGAGCAAGAGAGTGAGAGAGAGTGGGTGAGAACGTAAGAGTGAGAGGGATAGGGAGCGAGGGGGATAGAGATTGACCTGCTTCCCTTCTCAACCCCTTTAACGCCCCCACCCACACGATAGAACTATTTTGGCGATCCATGCGTTTGGCGTGCCGTCAATTTCCTCCTGGGGATTCCAATCGGATGCTGTAAACAAAAGTTCACCCGGCCACACCAATCGCATTTGAAGAAGCTGTGGTGGCAAGGGGGTCTTTGTTGAATTATAGCTCCTCTAGTCGAGAGGGAAGCCTTTCTGTTCCTTTCTGGCTTTGAGGAGGCCACCCATTTTTCACTGGGTCCCAAAAATTGGCTGGGTTTAAGGGGAATGGAGGGGTTAGAACTGTTGAAAACATTCCATTTGGGGGGCTTTAAAGGGACTGGGAAGCGGGGATTTTCATTTTTTGCCTGCTGCTTGTCTACGACTACGAGGTGTTCCTAATGACGTTGATAATGAGGATCTGGAGCTGGGAGCAAGAAGTCCGAGCGCGTCGCGGTTGCGTTGCATTAGTTTTCGAGCTATTGTGAGGAGATTCAGCTCCCGGCTCCCCGCTCTTACTCTAAATACTTTTTAATGAACATTAGAATAATTCCATAAAAGAGAGAGAGAGAGAGGGAGTAGAAGAGAGAGATCTCCGTAATGAGAGAGAAAAGGAGAGCGAGAGAGAGAGAAAGAGAGAGAAAGAACGAGAGAGAGAGAGAGAGAGAGAGAGAGAGAGAGAGAGAGAGAGAGAGAGAGAGAGAGAGGAGAGAGAGAGAGAGAGAGAGAGAGAGAGAGAGAGAGAGAGAGAGAGAGAGAGAGAGGCATCCATTCGTCCAAATCCGCCCTGCAAACCCCACAAACATCATCAAGAAATTGTTGGAAACACTAGGCCCACCTATCCCGGCCACTATTATTCAGCAAATTAAGCGCCTGGGCCCTTTTTCCTTTTTTCCTGGAAGACGCTCTAGCTATGATGAAGCTGGTTTTCCTGGCAAATCCACTTTCGAGAATCCAGGAATTGGAACCTTATAGCTTTGAACTTTGCAGCCAGCTGTAGATTTGATATCAGCTCGCTTCACACACTCTCTTTCTCTCTCTGGCTCTCTCTCTCTCTCTCGCCTTATTCCTTTCGAGGCGATTTGTGGTTGTAAGCCCTGCCTCAAAAAAACCCCATTACTCCCCGCGAAGACGTGCAAATCAGAGGAATTAGAGCGTTCCGGGGATTCCGCGCCGCCAACGACTTCTTTGTCCGTCCCAGAAATTTGCACTCCCAGACGTTCAATGCTTTCCTTGCCGATTTTTGAGCCCAAATTTCAGCGAATTTGAATAAAACTCAGGCAGCCACTACTGGTTTCTGACCTGTTATATTTCTTCGTCGCTGTATTTATTCCAGTTCCTATCGTAAGCCAAGCCTAAGCCAAGCCTACGCCAAGCCTGAGCCTAAGGCCAAGCCTAAACCTACCCCAAAGCCTAGGCGAAAGTCTAAGCCAAGTCTAAGCCAAGCCTAAGCCTAAGCCCGAGACCAAGCCGAAGCCTATGGCTAAGCCAAGTATAAATCAAAGTCTAAGACATGCCTAAGCCTAAGCCTGAGTTTAAGCTTAAGTCAGAGCCAAGCTCGTGAAAAATTCGGTCAATGGTCAGCCATAATTCCCCAGGGGCTAGGCGCCCTATCATCTTCTTTTTCCGCTTAAAATTATGCCCAGGTCAGAGAACAAAATTCTGAATTTATTTCTGGCATTGCGCCATATCCCACGACGGCTTAAAAGTAGAGCTCTAAATTCCGTGCATCTAACGTATTCAGTTTCATAGCTGCTTTCTGGCGGAATATGCGCCTAAGCTGAGGCTTCGACAGGTTTCGGCTTCATCATACACTTAAGCTTGGGTTCTTTGGATCCTTAGGCCCATATTCGCCCTGGCGCTCCAAAGCATGCCCCCCCCCCAATTTCTTGGGTCATTTTCACGGCAGTCTTTCGGAGCTCCAACTCCTTTTAGGGAGCCGCCACTTTTGAGGGGGTGAAGACGAAGGGCTCTTGGCGGCTCGTTGTTTTTGGATTGTGCTGGAACACCCCCGAATTTTCGCTTGCATGGAATAGCTAGGAGCCGGTGGTCACTGAAAGTGGGAGCTCGCGCCGTGATTTTAGGTTTTTCAGAACTGAGGATTTAACTTCCCTAGCCCTCTCACTATCTATCTCTCGCTGCATAGCTGTCTCGCTCTTTCTCGCCCTCTCTCTCTCTCTCTCTCTCTCTCTATCTCTCTCACTCTCTCTCTTCTCGCGCTCTCTCTCTCGCCCCGGAAGCTAATATCGACCTTAATGGCGGGGTAACACCCTTATAATCGTCAGAGTTACATGCCATGTACGATTCCCCCCTCTATAATCCTAATTCCCTGCCCCACTCTAGTTTTTCCGATTATTTTTTGGGTCCGAGTCCTGAAAAAGTTTCGGCTTGAACCCGTGAGGACAAGCCGACTAATTGCAACTGGGTAGAAGGCGAGAGAAGGAGAGAGAGAGCGAGAGAGCGAAAGCGAGGGAGAGAGAGAGAGAGAGAGAAAAGAGAGACCTCTGCAATCTGTGAAAGTTCACGCTTGTCAAAGCGGGTAAATCGACACGCCGCCCAGCCCCTCTCGCAATTTCCTTGTTTTCGACCATTTTCAGTGCTTGGTTTTAAACTCTAAAGAAGCCATTAATTGGCATAATCGAGGCCTCGGGTTTACTAGTTGTCGACAACCGCACGATGTTCAGATCCAAATCCTAAAAAGGCCTTAAAAGCCTAAATCCTTTCCTAAAATGATCCCACTCCCTTTAAAAAGTCATTCGCGAGAAATTTGCATTGTCCGCCCGCAGCGATTTAGCAATTTTAATTTCAACCGTTCAGCAATTTTCCACTCCTTCCGGTCCTAGCCCCTTTTCCGCGTCGGTTTTGGTTTTTCATTCGTGATTTTTTCTGAATTGAAAGCATCCGGTTTGACCGCTTTTTCGTACTCTACGTTACACGTTTATAACCATGCTTTTTGCCGCGTAAAATCTCTTTTCAGATCCGATGTGGGAGTATCAGAATACGGAGGACCTCATCTACGTCTTCCTCATCCCACTGGTGGGTGTTAGCAGCTCTCTCTCTCCCTCCCTCCTTCTCTCTCGTTCTCGCTCTCTCTCGCTCTCTCTCTCTCTCTCCCTCTCCTACTTTTCCATTTAGATATGTATCCCGGGTCTCGTAGCTGCCACCGCTTCTGCCTACATCTTCCTGAGAATCCGCGCGTCCTCTCTTGACGTCTTGTTGTTTGGTGGGTGGAAAATTTCGGAACTTTAAGCCTTTTAAAGGGGCCGGTACACCAAAAATCCATTAGAAGATGCGCTAATTTTCAGGACTGTCTCTATTTGATGTGGTGCTCCTCGCTTGCTCGCTGACAATGTACCCTTCGTTGAATCGCTGCGCGAAGGAGGAGGAGCCGGTGAGCGGGAGCTTGGGCTGGGGGTTGGCTTGGCCTTGACTTAGGATGAAACGGGGCAGGGACGTGGGGAAAAGCTCGTCCTAAGCGGGAGAGTGGGCGAGTGAGAGTAAGAGAGAGACAGAGAGAGCGAGAGGGAAACGATTATGCAATGAACCCGGAATTTGTCCGCGCCACTCATTTCCACCTCCCCCTCAATGTGAGCAGGGGCTCACCGGGATTACTTTGCGTGTTAATGAAATTCGCAAAAATGCAGTTGGCGAGAGAGTGAGAGAGAGAGAGAGTGAAAGAAAGAGAGAAATAAAGGTAGATATAGAGATAGGTAATTTTCTAACCGTACGTTCCAGCTAAACGCAGCCGTGTGTCACTTTTTCTGGCGCACCACCACCGTCACGTATCCATTATCACTGATGGCGCAGGCAAGTAGATGTCTCTCTCTCACTTCTCCCTCTCTCTCTCTCTCTCCCTCCCTCTTTCTCTCTCTACCGCTCTCTCTCAGTCTCTCTCATGTTCTGAACTCCTTGAGGCATCGAACTTCAAATTTTTAGGCGGGTTCAGTGTGGACCTGCGTCGGGGTCACTGTGGATCGCTTCGTCGCCGTCTCATTTCCGATCCACAAAAGGTTGTGGTGCACGCCGGCGACCTCCTCGATGACGCTGGCCGCCGTCACGGGGTTTAGCATACTCTACAAATTGCCCGCGTTCTTCGAGATACAACTGGATGATCAGGTGAGAGAAAGCGAGAGAGAGAGAGAGAGAAAGATTAATTCAATTGAATCCAACGATTCCAGGGTCAAATGGTGCCCACCGCACTGCGCTACAACCCCACCTACCAACTGTACAACAACGTCGTGGCGTACTCGATCCTGATGCTCGTCATCCCGTGGACGATCATCATTATCCTGAACTTTATTGTTATACTACGGGTCAGTAATTCAGGCTTGATTGGGCCTGGCTTAGGCTTGGCTTAGGCTTGGCTTAGGCTTGCTTGGGCCTGGCTTAGGCTTCGCTTAGGCTCTGCTTACGCGTGGCTTAGGCTTGGCTTGGGCTTGGCTTAATCTTGGATTAGCTTAGGTTTAGGCTAGTTGATAATGTGTCAACTAGAAAGTGATTATCGTCATTTTCCAGGTACGCGAGGCGTACGGTAATCGGTGCAGCATGGCCCAACACTCCGTCCGGCGGTCCATCCGAAAACGCGACGACGCGGAGAGGTAAACAAGAGCTTTTTGAGCGCTATAATCCGCTAGTTTCTGACGCGTCGCGTGTGCGTTGCGACGTCTTCTAAACGTCAATTTTCAGGAGATGCACACTAATGGCTGTGGTGATGATCTCGCTGTTTTTCCTATGTAATTTCCCCTCACTGATCAACAACTTCATCGAGACGTTGTCGGATGGATTGGTGCGTTGTTCGCTCCAGAAATTTTATTCAAATTCTGCTAAAAATTACTGTATTTTTAACATATATTTTTTCAGATATTTCGCCATCGAATCCCGATCTCCAACCTTCTCGTCTGCGTGAATAGGTCAGCAAATAAATCTGATTTCAAGAATCAGTAAAATTTTCCTGTAACTGCCCCTTTAAACGTTCCTTTAGTGCGACGAACATCCTCATCTACTGCGTGTTCAACCGCAAGTTCCGCCGTGCCATCCAGGGGCTGATTGGGCTCAAGGTTAGTAGAATTTTAAAGGGACTGGAAAGCGGGCGAGTCGACCCCCTAGCGTTCACCAGGTGTCGAAAACTACGTACTATGCCAAATTACGTAGAAAAATGTCAGTAACACGCAAAAAATCGATCATTTGGTAACTGTGCGTGGGTGTGCCGCGTAGGTGCCGAGACGAGAGAGAGAGAGAGAGAGAGAGAGAGAGAGAGATAGAGGCGTCAAGCCTTGCCGGTCCATTTAAAAGCACGAATTTAACTTTCGACATTTTGACGCAGCAAAGTCCGGTAGATGATCACCAATATTCCAGTCGCAACCGTCCGACTCGGATTCCCGGAAGGGCGTACTCGAACGCGCCGGCTCGTACATGATCAGCGGGTTCGCGGTGCGGATGATGGCCGGGGCCGGGCAGGCCGCACAATGGCGCCATCGATCGCTCAATGGGTCCACGAAATCCACGCAGGTAGGTTCTGTTAATCTAAGCTTATGCAAAAGCGAATCTAAGCCGACGGGGAGACGTTTTTACTGTGCACGGAGTTTCGAAATGCGGTCATTTTGTGCAGAATTTCTCACAGATTCCGAAACTGTGTTCAAAATCTGCGAAGCCAATAGCTTGATCAAATTATCAAGCTCGAAAAAAGCGAAAAAAGCGATTTTTGCGCTTAACAATAAAAATAACTTAAATAAACTATCAGGTCATTTCGCAGATTTTACAAAGATATTCAGAATCTGCGCAAAATTCTGCACAAGATAGGCGCAAAATACCGTTTGCTAAAGTGTACCACAAATTCTAGACTCGATTCGGCGACGTGGCCACCCCACCCGAGGAAAGCCAATTGCTCGTCAAGCTCACGCCAGCTTGAAGATGTTGTTCTACCTTTCCAGCTTTTTTTTCATCTGAAATTCGGGTCTGAAAAACGCGGGTTAACACCTCCTCTTCCTCCTCCAAAAAAAAAAACACCAATGAACCAACAAAAATTGCCCAAATAAATTGTTTTAATATTTTGGTTTGTATTGTATATATTGATACTTTATTCTAATTCCACCTGCTCATATCGTGTCCAATATCCGGGGCACCGACATGAACAGCGACACCGTGGCGAACAGGATGAACGCCGAGAAGAAGAACAGGCAAAAACGGTCGACGACCATCGACGCGAACTTCCAGTCGTCCTGCAATCAAAATATCTATATCGGTCACTTAAAATACATTAAATGAGCGATATTGAGCTATAGGTATATATTTTTATCTATTAAAAACATCAAAAATTTTACCCACCTCGGTCTCCTTCTTTTCCTCTTGATCTTCAAAGTACGAGTTGATACTCTGAATGGGCAACGTTCAAGTTTTTAAAGTTTGAAATTTAATTAATTTATTTTTGAAATGAGCTTAATGAGCTAAAAATATAATGAGTAATCCAGTAGTACCCTATAACGAAAGTTAAATAGTTTTTCTAGCATTTACAAAAATTCTGAAATTTTCAATTTTGGCTCAAAATTTCGAAAAAAAACGGCCGAGTACCTTTAAAAACCTAGACATTCTAATTAGCTTAAACCTACCGTAAGATTATAGTATAACTGCTGCAAGATCAGCAACTGGGCGATTGCACCACCAGGCGTCGTGCCCTCCTTGCCGATGGTCGAGTACGTCGGCATCCAAGAGCCGCTGTATGAGTCGCGAGAATATCTGCGATTTTTTTTATTTTAAAGTATGTTTTCATCGCCTTATAATGATTATCTTAAAAAAAAATACCGATTATCCGTCTCATCCTCGATCTGCCACCGCGGACTGCTCACCGGGCTGTCCACCAGCAATTTGGCGAGCGTCGCCGACACGCAATGGCTGGCCCTAAAAAGTAGCATAGAAAAGCTCTGGTGCTTTTACGTTATCGGGGGGGGGGAGGGTTTGTTATGCTCCAATTTTTCTAAAGTTGAGGACGTGTTTCTGATGATTTTTTCCTAAAACGTGAAATCTTCACGAGTTTTTGTTAAAAAATACGAAAAAGGCTAGATTTTTCCACCAGAATGATCGATTCTGAGTTAAAACGTCAACTTTTTAGATAATTTGTGTCGTTAAATTTACCAAAATGGGTATCGTTATACTAAAATACTATTAATATGACGTTACCGGAATTTCTTGACTATAATGAAAAAATGTTACATCATATATAGAAAACGACAGATTAAATTAATAAACGAACTTACTCGTTCGTCACGTCCGGCTTATCCTTCCTCAAATGCCGACCGCGCGCTTTGTGCCCCGGGCGTCGCATCATCAACAGGTAGGGCAGCCACTCGAGCAACACTTTGCGAAACTTCAAAAGTATTGGTTTTTGGCCTGGGAAAGTTTGAAAGTTAAAGAGTTAAACGCACCAATTCGCCCATTTCGTGAGAGCGTGACGTGCGGTTGTGTAGGTTGAGCGCGAGCGCCGTGAACACGCACGACCCGGCGCACGTGAACATGCACAGGGAAAAGAAGGCGCCTGAAAATCGTTTTAGACATAAAGAAAACAGTCATGCTAGATTTTCGCTAGCTGGCCGGCTGAAAGGGAAGCGGAAGCCTTGCTCTAGCTCACCTAGAAACGGTATAGCCTCCGAGGTAGGTGGCGACAGCTCGGTGACGTAGTTCTGGAAGATGCAGATCGACAGCATGATCGTGATTTCTGAAAAATAGACTGCTAGACGGCCTAATAAATAAATTGTCAGTTTTTAGTTATCCTTAAAAAATTAAGTAAACGACAAATTGCGCGAGAAAACCCACGAAACGACATCTTTTCGCCGGCGTCTGGCGGCAGGGTAAACCCGATCAGCGTCAGCATCGTGATCAATATACACGGGAGGATCAGGTTAAAAACTAAAAAACCTTGTAGAAAGGTAGAATTTGCCCTAATTACCGTAAAACAACGAGCGCCGATGAATGGTAAACGTGAAGACGATGTCGTAATACGGCTCCGGGCAGCACGTGTAATATTGGGTGTTGCGTAGGGCGCTTGTGGCTGAAATTGAGGGTAAGATGGAAAATATTTTTGGTATTTTCGCAGTGTGTTTTTGGTAGTTTTCGGCTGGAAAAACGCACCTACGAGCTTCCACTCGCCGTTGCTCATAAATGTCGACGTATCCAGCCCATTTTCATCGACCCTCAGCTCAAGCTTTGTGCCGTCCCACGTCCAGGAGCCGAACTAAAATGGATCAGTAAAGCTTAGAATCAGCCTAGCTTTTCTGATCTTTTAATACAAAGAAATAAAAATATGAGGTCAAAGTATAAGAAATATACAAAAAGATGTTAAATCTTTCCTTTCGGTCGAAAAATCGCAATTTTCCATCGCTAATCTGTCTTTCATCAAAACGACGAAGTTGTTATGTCGGAAATGCAGGAAAACAATACATAAATACATTTATTTTCAATTTAAACGGTCAATCTCGGGCCCCCGAAGGCTAGTTTCCGTCGATAACGCGAAAGAACCGCAAAAAACAAACCTTCATCTTGCAATACTGCATATCAAACGGGAACCACACGATCTGAATGTTGCAGCTCAATCGAAATATCGCTAAAACGCGCACAAAACTTTCAATTTCAATTTAGAAACTAACCCGGCGGTATCCAGAGACAATTTCCGTCCGGATACACCAAGACGTTGGACGCGTGCATCGAGTCGAACTGCGGGTCGGCGCTGTTGTACATCAACACGTCCGGCGTCCAGATTTGGTTCTAAAGCTTTGTTTTTTTTCATAGCATTTATAAACCTTCCGAAACCGCAGATCGGAGACGCCGCCGTGCTTTTCCTTGTCCCACATCAAATGGTAGTCGTGCCAGGACTAAAGGAAAGTAGAAAAAACTACTAGCACCGACTTACCAGCTTCAACCAGGCGTTCACGTCGACAATTTGGTTCTTTTCGTCCTAAATCATGTTTTGAAGCGAATTCCAATTGAGGGCCGCAAATTTTCAGAAACAAAAGTAAAAGAGACGCTTTTGCATTAGCGGGGGGACGGAATTTTTCCTGCAATTCCAGATTTACCTAGTAATGTCATAAAAAGTCATTTTGCATAGTTTTTAACACAATTTGCTAGACTTTAAGCGGAAGAAAATATTTAGAAAAACAATTAAGCTGCTGGAAAGCGTGAAATTTCTGTAGAAATTTTTTTAGTATTGGGTGCTAAGGTGAAAACGGGTCTCGTGTGATTTGTTCGTCGCAAACTTCAAAATTGCTAACCACAATCTGCTGGGCCGAAATTACATATTTCGACATTGTTATATTCTACATTAAAGCCAAAACAATATAACTGCCCTACCACGGAGATGATGCTCTGCAAGACAAGCCCCATGTGCACGACGACAGCCGCCGACGAATTCTCGACAGGCCGCGCCAACGGCAAGTAGTCATCCAGCAACTGCGAATACAAGCGCCCCTCATGCCGATCCGCTCTGATGCTGCCCGTCCAAAACAACAAAATTCCAATTCCAAGCGGAATCCGGAGCAAAACCATGATGGCTACATGCTTCCGGGGGGATCAATTCTAGTGGCTTGCACCCCCTCATCTCACCCGGTCGGTCTCTCCTCAGCAAATAGGCCCTCAAGAGCCGCCCCGACCGATCGGACAAACAAATTTTTGGACCGAATTGGCAGCTTTTGAGAGGATGAATGAACAGAGTCTGGCCAGTAAGTCCAGCTTGACTTTCAGGAACGCGGCTCATCCGCTTCTTCGGAATTTATCTTCCGCCAGGCTGACGACGTCGTGGAAGCTGGTTTTTTATTTAGGCAGTGTCAGCAATTCAAAAGATTACAATGCTTACCAGTAATAAGATCGTTTTTATCAAATCCTAGAGCCAAAATGTTTCGGGATTTTTCAAAAAGTATAATTTAAACCTATTCAATTCCTATTTTTTCAAAATATTGAAAACTTCAACAAATAAATTTCCACTTTTTACTAATATTGTAGTTTGATTTTACCGAGTTGTACACTTAACGACCAACCGTCAATTGTATGCATGCGTTCTGCTCAAATTAATTTTTTTTACTTTTTATTTTCTTTTGATTTTTTGTAATGTCAAAAATGTATTGTAATGTAAAAACTTTACTTTTCTAAGAACTTCCTAGAATTCCCCTACCTTATCACACTGGAATCCACAAATCCCTGCAACCCCTCAGGGGCGTCTTTCTTCTCTCTCCTCCCAACCCCCTTTTTCATCATCTTTTTTGCGAACCTCTGCCCATAGGCATCGCGCGTTGCCCCCAATCCGATTTAACTGCCGTTTTCAGCACCTTTTTATGATCATATTTTACGGACACATGGTCATAATCGAACGTTGAAAGTCCTTCTAAAAAACAAACCAGTTTTCTGCTCGTATGCATTGACCCACGAGCACTCAGCGAGGCATTCGGGTGTAAAATTTGCGGCGTGAAGGTCGTCTGGGATCAACTTTTTCATATTTTTCACTCTTGATCACGATCACGAGTCGATTGAGGATTTTCCAGGAATCTACAAAACTGTCGCCGTTACCGGGTAGCTCTGGCCAGAATGATGTTAGATGGCGGCGCGGTCGAAGGCGTGCTTTACCTCGCCGATTCCTATAAGGTTTGAGATCATAAAATTCTGATGCATAATTTCTAGATAACACATCACAGCCAATACCCAGCCGGCACTTCCTACGTCTACAGCTATTTCGAGTGTCGAGGCGGTAAATTCCCAGAGGTTAGCTAGTGTTTCTTATCCCGATTTGTTAATTTGGGTATGCTTCTTCGGCTTGCAGTACATCATCAAGCGCTGGTTGTCGGGCCAAGTGGTGACGAAGGAACAAGTGCTTGAGGCGAAGGAATTTTACAAGGAACATTTCGGAAGCGACTATTTCAATGAAGAAGGCTGGATGTACATTGTTGAGGTAAGACAATTTCGACTACAGTTAAAACGGTAATTTTCAGAAACACGGAGGCCGGTTGCCACTTCGCATCTGCGCGGTCCCTGAGGGCTCGGTGGTGCCGGTGAAGAACGTGCTGTTCACCGTCGAAAACACCGACCCGGCCGTCCCATGGCTCACTAATTGGTTTGAGGTTTTCCACATCTTCTAAAAAATATTCTATCGTGTTTTAGACGCTCCTCGTCCAGGCTTGGTACCCGATCACCGTGTGCACGAACTCGCGCGCCCAGAAGGAGATCATTGCTAGGTAAGAGATTATTTTTAGCGTAAGGTCATCTGTTTAGGTATTTAATTGAGACGTCGGACTCGCTGGAAGGGCTTCCCTTCAAGCTGCACGACTTCGGTTATCGCGGCTCGACGGCAGTGGAGGTACCTTTTTGCCTGTGAAAGACCTAATTCGAACTTGTCGAAATTTTTGATATCGCAATTCCGGTTTTCCCGGAAGATTTGTGAAAACGAAATTATAAAATTTCGACACTTCGAAAATAAGCCCCTATTTCCTGATTTTAGAGCGCTAGCATCGGAGGTGCCGCCCATATGGTCAATTTCCAAGGCACGGACACGATTGCCGGGCTTCGAATGCTAAAGAAGTAGGATTTATACCTTTTCAAGACTCCTATTTTAGGTATTATGACTGCCCTATGGCCGGCTTCTCGGTGCCAGCCGCAGAGCACAGGTATCCCGAGCCTGATTTCCTCCATTACGCCCGTTTTCAGCACGATAACTACTTGGCAGAAAAGCGGTGAAGCCGATGCGTATCTGCACATGCTCAAGCAATTCCCCGGCGGGCCCGTTTCCGTCGTGTCGGACAGCTACGATATCTACAACGCCGTGGCCAACATTTGGGGCAAGCAACTAAAGGTAGAGCGACGTAATTTACGGCCAAACAAGATCTAGAATGCCGTGATTGAGCGCGCGCCTCGAGGGATGCTAGTGATCCGCCCTGATTCCGGGGAGCCGGTGAAGGTGGTGCTTGAGGTTGGCTTCTGACGAAATTAATCGATGTGAAATTATTTTAGGTTCTCAATCTGCTCTCCGAAAATTACCCAATAACGATCAACAAGAAGGGCTACAAGGTGCGAAAGCTTTTTGGTTGTTACTCTACTTTTCTAGATGCTCCCGCCCTACCTCCGCATCATCCAGGGCGACGGTATTTGCTACGAGACGATTGAAGAGTTGCTCAACAAGCTTAAGGTATTATTTTGAGGGGCACCTGGCACAATTTCGAATCGGAAGAAGATCGGAATCCCGAATTTTCAATAGGCTGAATTCCCCGGTGATCTTAACCTGGGTCTTTTAGTTTTCAGCCTATGGGAATTTCGAAATTCTGAAAATTCAAGATCCTCATCTTTGATGTTCCTGCTCGTACACGCCATTTTTTTTAGAAAGCCGGCTGGTCAACGGACAACGTTCTGTTTGGCACCGGGGCGGCTCTGTTGCAGAAAGTGAACAGGGACACGCTTAGATGTGCCTTCAAATGCAGCCATGTGGTTGTCAATGGGGAGGAGGTACCGAAAAATACCTGTATCGAAACTTTTATTTAGATTGACGTCTACAAGGACCCGATCACCGACCACGCCAAGCAAAGCAAGAAGGGTCGGCTGACGCTAGAGCGCAACGAGGCCGGCGAGTGGCAAACGTTCCAGGAGGGGCGAGGCGACGTTGGAAAGGTAATTACGTTATTCCGTAAATTTTGTGTGCAGAAAATCAGTACACCGAAATTTTGAAGGTGCCGAAATTCGATGCGCATAATTTTCGTTATGTGAATAATTTTTCCGGCTTTGAGTTATTATGACACCGGAATTCCCTCAACGGATTTCTGTTCAATGATTTTCGGCATATTGTTAAAAGGCCGTTCGATGTATGATTCTATTTTCTATTCAATCTTTCTAGGATGAGCTCATCCCCATCTTCGAAAACGGAAAACTCCTCGTCGACTGGACCTTGACCGAGATCAGGGCGCGCGCTGAGCTGGATTGTGTTCGACAGGTCCATTTTTCTGGCTTCTAGGATGATCTTGCTCTTTTTAGGCGCAGAGCACCGAAACGAACGGAGTCAATGGTAGCGACAGCCATCCTTGCGAGCTGGCCGCCGAATGATCTTGCCACTTTTCACTTTGCATCTCGGGTACCTCTTCCCCCATCTTCCACACTTTTGCCTACGGGTGCGTAGTCGTTTAGCTCAACTTGATGTGGCAATAAGATTTCCCTAGCAGGGCCGTTCCCCGTGAGTGTCTTAGCTAGCCAGTTGTTTGCGCTTGTCGAGTTATTAGTCATAGCTTTCATTCGCCCCGGTTGTTCCGTACTTCAAATCTCCTGACCGTTACCCTGATCTCACGACGTTCTAAATAAATGCTCACCAAGCCCGTCGCTCCAGTCACACTTTACGGTATACCCAGACAAATAACATTTGCAAGTACTGCGATCGATGAGAGATTTGGGCGAGCTTTGGCGAACATGATAGCTTCGTTGTTTTTTTCGATCGGGCCTCAGAATCGTTTCTTTTGCGTTCCTAGGTCCACACGCAGATGAGAACACGGATATTGCGAAGCGTCAGCTCCACCTTATGTAGAAGCGTCAGAAATTTGCCGGTTCAGGTATGTGTTTTTCGGTATCTTTGTTATACCACTTCCTTGATCATTCAAATGAAATCAAATAGAAGTGCTTGGATTTTGCGTAGGGGCTTCTTCTTTGAACCGAATCAACCTGAAATTATTAGTGGGTACGCAACTTCTTTGATCCCCCCACTGATTCGCATCCGATTCAAGCCTCAGAATCGTTCAGCATCAATTTTTATACCCTCCGATTGCATTTTCTAGTCACCCACCAGCCGAATCTGCCTCTTTTTAAGATTCCACCTGTTCCTTTATAGCAGTCTATCAGAAAAAAAACTGCAGAAACCGTATCCGCTCATTAGTTTGCCTAGTCTCCCCGCCGCGTGGGCAGGTGTTATAGGCCCGGTGAAACTCTGTCGGGCTACCGATCCCCCTAAGCCGTCTCAATTTTCACACGCCCTTTCCTCAACTTTTCCGCATTGATGGAAAACGAAAATAATATCCATGTTTCGCCAAAGGTTCCTTCAATTGTTTAGGTCTAGAAATACCTTTTTTAGGCGAGCGGAAACCGGCTGCGCCATGTCCACGAAACGGCCAAGAAATCGCTGCTTAGTGTCGACAGTTTTTCAAGGTAGCCATTGGGTTTGTAGGAGATCTTTTCGTTTAGAGTAGACCCACGGGCCGTATTTGTAAACAATGAGCTGAATCTGCGGAAGATTGATGTAGGAGCTTCTTCGTAGCTTGAGAAAGTATTTAGGTGTACGGTTTTGATTACGATTACACGCTGGCCGTCTACACGCGTGAGCTGAACGAGCTGATCTACAATCTGGCGATGCGGCGATTGATTCGGGATTGTCATGTTGGTTTTTTCGCTTGCACTGAAAAATTTTTGTTTTAGTATCCAGAAGCGCTGCTGACCGTCCCCTATGATAAGGAATTCTCGATCCGCGGCCTTCACTATGACATCCAAAACTGTGTGCTTCTGAAGGTGGACGCATTCTCACAAATACAAAAAGGTAATTTTGAGCTGTTTGGTTACTTAAATGTGCTTTACAGGGACGGCCTTTCGTGGGAAACGGCAACTAAGTGACGCAGAAATCCACAAGATCTACGGTGGAATTACGTTACCGGATGATAAGGGACGCGGATTGCCCCAACTGATGGACTTATTTAGGTAAGAATTTCGAGGGTTTGCAGAATCCATTTAGTTTGCCGTGGGCCGGCATCCTCGCAACGACAGTCCAATTCTTTGACGAGCGGAAGATCCATTTTGATCCACACAGCTTGTATCAGGACATTGCGGTTTGATTTGACAAATTTCTCTAAATGAGTTTTAGGAGTGTGTGAAACAGGTCCATGTCACCGGGGAATTATATAAAAGTGTGCTGAAGAACATTGAAAAGTTAGTCCCTTGGAAATGACAGTAATTTCATACTGATAGATACGTCCACAAAAATCCTGGACTGCACGAATATCTACACCGGCTCCATCAAAGCGGCAAAACACTTTTCATGGTCACCAACAGCCCATTTACTTTCATGTAAGCCGTTTGAGGTCTTTTTATCTTTTTTTTTTGCAGGAACGCGGGGATGACCTACATGCTGGGGTCAGATTGGAGGAAGATGTTCACCCATATCATCGTGCAGGCGCGGAAGCCAAGCTTCTTCCAGGTGCTTTTGGGCCTGTTGAATTGAACGCCGAAGTTTAGGGCCATACACCTTTCCGCCTATTCAACGAAGAGTCGGCCAAACTGCACTACGGGAAGGTCACCGAATTCGAGCCGGGCCGTGTATATGCCGGGGTAAAGAAACAAAAGCCAGAAAAACTGTTGGCTTAGGGCAACATCGGAGAATTTGCGTTGCGAGCAAATTTGACCGGGAAGGGCGTGCTGTATTTCGGTGACCACATCTACACTGACTTGGCGGATCCGATGCTGAAGTGAGAAACTGTTGTTTTCAAAAAAAATCGAAATTAGGCTCGGCTGGCACACGGCGGCCATCGTTCCCGAGCTGGCACGTGAGATCAGGGCGCAGAATACCGACGAGTATCGGTGAGTACTAGTAGACTTTGGGTTTACAACCCTAGTTTTTTTATTTTTCAATTGGGTTGATTTTTTATTCTCATTTTTTTAGACGGAACATCCAGTGGTTGGAAACGCTGACGTATCTGATGTCAAATTTCCAAGGCGACGGGCGCCGCAACACCGAATGCGCCGCAATCATCAATGAATGGGCCGAAGAGCGCCGGAAATTACGGTTTACCTTGTTTTTGATATTGAGAGTTTCAGTTTAGTGAAAAGGTGAAAACCGTGTTCAACCCGCAGTTCGGCTCCATGTTCCGCACCTACCACAATATGACCTACTTTTCGCGTAGACTAATGAGGTACGCCGCTAAGAGTCTAGCGTCTATTCCTGAGCTTCAGATTATCCGACGTCTACACGTCCCGTCTGCCCAATCTCCTCAAATACGACGTCGACCATGCGTTCTTCCCGCGGCGCAACGCCCTACCCCACGAGAGCCTGAATGCCGTGCCGACCGTGTCGGAGAACATGATCGAAGAGATTAACCGAAACCATACCAGCCAAGTCGGATAGTTTATTTGTTCGCTAGCCAATTTCGGACCTAATTTTGAAAATTTTCGATGTTGGATATGTTGAGTTAAAGTTTAATATATTTTCCATTTTAGGTAACGCCCGTAATTGATATTTGTTGATCAAGAATTTGTCGTGCGATCCATGTATTCACCCCCCATTATTTCTGGTGTTATTTTGATGTGATAGGTTGAACGAAAGTCCCCACTATCTTTTTTCCGCTCCTATGCCATATTGTTGCTACTTACCCTATCGTATAATTGTGCTCTGTGTATGTCGATGTGATGATTCGCGGCTTTTTCTGGTGTTTTATAGCCCGGTAAAGTTTGGATTTACGCACGAGGATTACACGGTATTATGAAGCTTGCCTGGAGGGATTGGAAATTAGGACCTTTCAGATCGCCCGTTTTTGAGCAGCTACCCGCGCTTTTGCTGGAAGTACGCCATTTCCACGCGGAAATCGTCGCCTCCCATTCCGGTGCCATTTGTCGCGCCATAAAAGCCGTCTGCCCGGAAATGGTCCTCTTGGCGGTTGTTTTGTTTTTACGACCTTTGCTCCAGATCAGTTCAACAGGACCACACGTGGTCTAAACGACTTTTTACTGTCGAGGGGTTTCCCCCCTACAGATAGCCGTGCCCTCGGATAAGTTCCGAGGGAAAGTCGAATGAGCCTCTCTTTTCCCTCGGCGGTGACGGTCAAAGGGGGGTGGGAACTGAATGTCACAATATCACAAAAGGAGCGCCACCTCGAGAGGGGATTTACTCGCAGCAGGTGGTGCACGGCGTGCCGGGCGGTGAAGCGACGTTTCAAACCATTCCGATCTCGACGGCTCAGCTGGTATCTTTTGGTCTGGATGGCTCGCGAAGGCTTCGTGCGGCGGATCTGTTTAGCGGTCTCATTTTTGGTCATCTACATCTGGACTTTTGTGACTAAAGATCTGCCCCGATTCTTTTATATAAGAAAGAAGGATATAACTGGAGAGGTGGGTGGAAGAATTTGCGAAGATCCTTAGCTTTAGGTCCTGGTAATAACAGGAGGCGCCCTCGGGATCAGCAAAAATATTGCCCAGAAACTGGCGTTAGAACATGGAGCTAAAGTGGTGATCCTTGACGTTAATGAGGTGAGCAAATGGGCGTTTTCGTACCGTCCTCCTTCTAGGAAGCAGGTAACGCGACCACTAAAGAAATCGTGGCCAATGGTGGCATTGCAAAGTTCTTCAAATGTGACATCTCCTCGGTCGAGCAGCTGCAAAAAGTTCGCCAGGGCATCGAAGTCGACCTCGAACTTGGTACACTCAAATCAGCCCCGAAAACAGCAAACATCTCTTCAGGGCATGTTGACATACTCATCTGCAACGCTGCCATCTTGAAGTTTGGCAAATTGGATGCGCTCTCCTTTGATGATTACCGAAAAAACTCGGATGTCAATATTTTGGGCCATATTTTCGTGAGCTTGGCCCCAACGCAATGTTCAGCACCATTTGCAGTGCGTCAAAGTGTTCTTGCCGATGATGCTAGCCCGGAATAAGGGCCATATCGTGTCGATGGGTTCCATTTGCAGCCATTTCGGGGAGAATCTCGGGACGGCATACTGGTAAAGTGGCGGCACGGTGTAAGCTTCGGTTTAGCAGCGCCAAGTTCGCATGTCGCGGCTTTATGGAGGCCCTGCGCATGGAGCTGATGGATGACGGCCGCTCGGACATTGAGACCACGTCGATATACCCTTATTTTGTGCGGACCGGTTTCATCCAGGAGCTCGGCGAACCGTTTAGCACGTGGGTCGTGGCGCTGCAACAGCTGATTATGACAATATCACCACTTCAGGTTCTGGAATGTGCTGTCCGTAGAGCGGGTGGCTACAGAGACGATTGATGCGATTCTGAAGCGCCGTATGTCACATTTCATCCCCGGTGGCCTTTGGTGGCTTTGTGTCGTGGCGAAGGGGTAGGTGAGCTGAACTTTTGCCCAAAAGATTCCAGGATGATAACTAAAAATGTATTGGAACCCGGGAGAAGAGTCTTCAATTTTTCTTATCGACCAAAGGTTTAGTTAGCCGCTATTCTAAAACGTTGTTTAGGGATCGGCGAATGGAAAATCGGAAGCCGGAATTTTCAAAGTCTAGCTGGCTCGGGAGGTCTGTTCAAAAATTGCTAATAAAGTTTTGGTAAATCCTGCCCGACGCGTGCGGCCTATTAACACGAACAGTCAACCGCAGCTTGTTCGGCAAGTTTACAAAATGAGCATAGGCCGTAACAATCGCACCCATAAATTGCCTCGACCCCAATCAAGAAATTTATTAAAACTTTACATTACGAGACATGGACAAAATTCGATAACAACGACAAATGAACCATAGTTAACAGACGAACAAAAGTGCTAGTAAATGAAATGATGTATCATGGCTCGTCTTTCAAGCATTGGGAATTTGCGCACCCGGTCAGTTGAAGGTATTTCTTGGTACGTGCAGAGCCCTCCTTCTTCACGACGAGCCGCGACTCTCTACAAAAACGGTTTCATAAAGCAGAATATAAAATACCTTTCTTCGGGGCTTTTGCCTGATCATCCTCGCACTCAAACGCGGAGAGGCCCTTCTTCAGTCGTTCTTCTGCCTTCTCAATGTGCTCGTTGCCTTCAATAACCTAAATTTAAAGTTGCGAAAAGCAGTTAAGTCATACACAGGCCTTCAGCCGAGCATAGCACTTCCGCCGGTACGCGTGCAGCGCCTGTAAAAAGCGATTGAGAGAGAGAGAGAGCAATAACCAACGTCTTTGGAATTCTTCGTTTCGACGTCGTAGTCAAGGCCATAGACTGCTGGTAGCTCCGGCGACGCCCACTTCCACACACACGCGTCGTTGTGCTAAATGAACGCAGTTCTCTCAGCAAGATTTTCATCGTACCTTGTCCTCAACGAGGTGGCCGTTCGCGATGGCTTCCGAGAAGGCGAGCACAAATGCTCCGCATTCGTAGAGGTTACGCTGGCCGCAGAGTTCGCGCACTTCCCGGAATCTGTAACCAAATTACTACAAAGACGGCAGCCAAACCCGAGTTTCGGAAACACGAGAAGGCAGGGGTTTCCGAACAGCGCCAAGCCGACCCTCAGTAACGGCAGTAGAAGGTCCTCAAAAAACAGAGTTGCTTATAACAAAAACAAAACCAACTTTGATATTCACGTGAATTCCGCCCAGGACTTCGTTGGTCGGAAAGCCCTTAGCCAATTTCGTATTGTGCAGCAGGGAGTCGAATACGTAGATCCTAGGCGGCGCCATTTCCTGACGGGCTTGACAGTTGGCTTTGACAAACGCACCGAACCGTGCGAGAAGCACCATATACCTGAAAATAGCCAAGGCCATGTTTAAATCAAACCAGTGGCGCTGTGTTTCGTCGAAGACCAGCAGTGAGGTGTATTCCGTAGCATCATCGGCGAAGATCTGCTTGAGTACTTCATGCTGCAGAATCCTTTCACGACTTCTTTCGTTCTAAACATAAACTAGGTAAAGGCTAAAAGACCACTCACCATTGCGGCCAAACAATTTGCATCCTGGAAAGCAGTAGCATTAGTCTCCTTGGCGAGGAGAAGAAGCTTCTGAGTCACGGCGTTGTCGTAAAAGCCGAGTTTGCCGCGATTGCTAAAACTAGAATCAAAGGAACATCCAAATTACCCGGGAGAAGCAATCCAATTCTCCAGCAGCGCGACAAGGGTTGAAGTCGAAAGGTACTTCTGCTGCAGCAATCTGGTCAGCACGTCGGCTTCACGGCGAATGCCTTTGCCCACGCTGTTGGGTAACTTTATCAGCACCTAGAAAGGCACTTTGTAATAATTGAGGGGGTTACCGTTGGGATTTCGTCCACTTTTTTCGCGATCTTGGTTGGAGGTTCGTCGTGGTCACTATCATCAGATAGTTCGATAAAATCGCCTTTCTAAAATGAAATTATGCGATAGCGAAACTAACACACCCCTGAATTTTCCGCCCTGTATAGCGCCAAGAACTCTGCCTGGCGGCCTGGTTCCATGGGCTTCGACTCGAGATTGGGCAGGTTATCCTTGATGTGGCGCTCGATGCCTTGAATTCTCCGCGGATTGTGGATGATGGCGAGCCAGACATTTGGATGAAAACGCAAGAAGAGCATTTTTGTCCCCGGCTTCTCCTCGAAGTCAACGGGACCCTCTAGGTATACGGGCTCGTCCTAAATAAAATGATTAAAAAGACCGATGAGATGTACCTTGAGATCGTGAGCGTAGTCTCCAAACCTAGTTTCCGCTATCACTATGCGTGTGCCGTCAATTTTCACCTAGTAAAACCGTTGAGCAGAAATACGAATGCCTACCAGTACATCGTACTCCAGGCCGGGCCGAGGGCCTTTGTCCCGCACGAGGGCACACTCAATGATCATAGAGATCTAGAAAAGGATGATGAAAGAAATGCCAGAGGGGCGTATAGGAGCGCAATCATACAAATGATGGAGGAAGGAAGAACAGAAGTACGCGAGCGCGCCAAAAAAGAAACTGAAAGAGAATGATGGTCGATCCGATCCGATCCGTTGCAGGTCCCGCAGGGAAAATCCGTAATTTGGAGCTCTGCGGTCGGCGTTTATCATTAGTAGCGAAATGGAATCGACCCACTGTAGAAATAAACCTTTCGCAAATTCGCAGTTCCGAAAGATTTCGCAAATTACGAGACTCTTTCTTACCAAAATGAACAGTTTTTACCAACGAAAATGTCTGCGAATTGAAGACACAACGGGCCGGGGTAAAAATACGCCTGATTGTGAGGTTCGACAACCGCGCGAAAAAGAGTAGCATAAAACTGAAGCTTTGAGGTCCACATTTCTGCCAGGTTTTTGGCGGTTCAAATTTCTGTGGCTCTGCGTGGTGGTTTTGTACTTTTCTAAGTCTAAGTTTCCGCCTGTTTGTGCGGGTTCGCGGCTTTGGGCTTAGGACACTCCGATGAAATAAGAAAAGATTTATACACGCGAAAACGGCAACACACCCATAACATATGTACATTTTGTGCAGGTACCTGTAGCTTGTTTTTTTCGATTTTTGCATGCACAAAAGTTTGAGAGGACACAATAAATTACCGGGGGCACAAATCAACAATCAAAATCAATGCCGGGGGCTTTTTGGCGGGGGTTATTTTTGGGTTTTCATATATGTACAGCGTGGATAGTGAGGGGTAAGGGTTGATTTCGTCTAGTTTAGTCCTTCATCCTGTAGTCGGAGGCTTTCAGGTGGGAGAGGCCGCCCTCTGAACGAGAATATTTGCGGCAAGAATGATGGTGACTTACCGTCGTTGACCTGGCGCTGGAGCCGCAAAATTTCCTTGAAGCGTGAATCCTAAAAACTGAGGCTGTTATGTCGCTGCTGAGTATACAAATGATTGATTTGTAGGTTTTTCAGGCAACTTCTACGTTTCGAAAGTCGTTTTGGCTTTTTGGGGCCATATGACCGGTTTTTTCTGTTTTAGCGCTAGTTCAGGCAGTTTAGGTTTTTCGCGCCTTAAACACGTTTGCTAACTCCACGCGTGCCCACCTCGGTGACGGAGCCCTTGCGCTCCTCGACGACCTCGGTCTTCTCACCCCAGGTGAAGCGGCGCTGGCCGGGCGACCCGAAGATCATCTCGCTCAGCGACATGCGGCGTGTGCGTGGCGGTTCGGCTGAAATCGGTTCGCTTGACGGGTTTTCTGGGGTGATTTCCTAGAACTTTAGTAAGAAAGCTTATCGAAATGTATTTATTTTCGGCGGTTTTGGCTCGGCAAAGCTTCTCTATATTTTATGACGCTGAAATAATCCTATTCCAGGCTCATCTAGTAATCTTTAATTATTTTTTTCTGGGAACGTATTTATTTAGATAATTCTGTAGGCGGTTTTGGATAGCTAAGCTGCCGGGATAAAATCTATTTGAATTTCCATTTAGTGCTTTTAGGGCTATAATTTCTTCCTTTAGCTATTCGTCTCCCGTTTTTCTACTTAGTTTAGATAACTTTGCTTAAATAATTCTTCTGGGGAACAGCCTTTTTATGGATATTCTAGGGGATTCGATCGGATTTTTAATTTGTTAAAACTAATATAACTTGAGGTAACTTTTAGGTAATATTTTCCCACCTCCGACGGCCATCCCCTTGTCCATGGCAAAGTCGGTGTACTCGGCGCTCATTTGGGCAGTGGGGGAAGTAGGGCCTGAAGCACCCAGGTCGGAGATCGAGATTCGTCGCATCTCGTCACCGTCGCTATCGGTGCTGAGGGTGCGAGAATTCTTTCTGCAAAAGCTCGTATATACAGTATACTTTTTAATAGGCTTCTGCCGAGGTATCGTTTAAAGAAGAGCCCAAAACATTTTGCATACCGGCCGCCGAACGAAGGCTTCCAAAGAACGTCGATGTTGTGGTATGTGGGGGCATACTGGAAAGGTATTATTATCGTGATAATTATCAAACTATTTCAGTATTTTTAAGGCCTGTAAGGTACGCCGTGGGATACGCGAATTATATGGGGGTTTTTAATAGCTATTAACTTCATGGAAATTTCTTTAGGTTCGACCTTGTGGAAAATTTTTGAAAATTGTGGAAATTCGTTTTGTCCAATTGTTTAAAAATGCTCAATCTTTTAGAAAAAGATAAATTTAAGGTTTTAGGGTTCAAAAATTAATTTGGTGTCAAAAAAGCGTAAACCAAGGGTGTAAAAACAGCAACAACTAGGCCTTATAAGGTAGAACTGTTTTCCACCACGGTATTCCTCCCCCCCGTTAAGTAACCTGTACTCGAATTTTGAGATCTCAACCTCTTTTATATTCCCCCCCGTTAAGCAACCTTTATCAGAACTTTGAGTGGCCCTGGCTCGTGAATGCCCTCTAGGTTCCGCTCGTTAAATTATCCTATTTCCACCCCGGTATTTCACCCCCCCCGTTAAGTAACCTTTACCAGAATTTTTAGTGCCTAGCCGGTTTAATGCCCTCTAGCTTCTGCCCCCATAAATGATTCTATACTTGATCCTGCTTCTCGTGGGCTGGCGGAAGGATCACGGGGCGCACGTCGATCTGCCCAACCAAATCACTTACAGTCGGCGCTCGGCTCTCGGACATCCTGAATGGTGGATCGTGGTACGGTAATGCTCAGTAGGGAGTACGGTAGAAGGGTGAGAATGGCGGGTAAGGAATTTCAGGGGCTAGTGGGGCACTTTTGGATATTTATAGCTGGCAGCTTCTAGAGGGGGGAGGAACCCCGCTGCAGAATCCGGTAAACAAGATAGGGAAGAGGGTGCGGAGAGAGAGAGAGAGAGAGAGAGAGTGGAGAAAGAAACAGAAAAAAAAAGAAATGAAAAAATGGAGCCTTTGCCCCAGCATCACGAGGCAGAAATAGGGGCGTGGAGGCCCATCCGGACAACAAAAGGACAACCCCAGGGGTGGCCGGGGGAACTATGGCCTATGCGGAGGTTTTAAAGCGATCGGTAAGGCAAGGCTATGGATTTTGCCGCATCGCGACACGGACGCGATTTTAGTAAAATTTAAATAGGGTTAAAGCGGAAAAACAATAAAAAATAAGAAAAATTTCTTTGGTGAAATTTAGGTGGAAAATCCATTCTATATTTTTTTTGTCCAGAAGGATAAGTAAGCGTTTTAGTAGTGTTTTGAGTCAATTTAACTATATTTTACGTGGAAAACAATCAAAAAATTGCAGCTAAAATTCGGGTGGAAAATTGGCCATTTTTGGGCGAAAAATTGCTCGCTCAGGCGATTAAAAGGTATGGTGCCAGTAGGGCGAAGCGAAGCAACTAGCGGAGATTCTTAGGGAAATATGAAACGGATGTGTAAGGCAAGTAGTTTAAAAAAACTAACTTCGAATTTACTTAAACAATCAAAGATTCCGTAACTATAACAATTACGATAGATTCCGTATTACCGTAGCCGGTAAGGGCTTTTTAAAGGGACCTGGGAGCCCGAATTACAGTACGCTAGGATACACTTTGCTTTACTCATTACGACCGGATATTCTGGATTTAATCGCTAAAATCGCATGAGGAAAGACTTGGGGATCCAAATGGCAAAAGCATCGCTTGGTATCAGGTTGGAAAGAAAGTACTGGCACAAAATCTTTAAACCGCTGTAAAAACCTGCAGGAACGTCCGATTTGAAAGTTTGATATATGGTTTGGTAGATCTTCGGATGCTCTATCACGAGACGACCCTCAAAACGCACAAAAACTGACGGACGCGAAAATAAAAGCCTCAGAAGTTTCGCAGAAAATTAGGTGAAAGCTTCCAAGCTAGATATCTCTGCATACAGGCATTTGCATACGATACTTTTAACACCAATCGATAGCCCTCGAGGAGTAGATATCGATAAATGTTGAGATCATCAAAATCGGACACTGGATGGCCGAGATATGCCCCCTAGAAATTTGGTCGACTTCTTAGAACTTTTCTCGAAATCCCATACATTTTGGCCTGTGCGAGCCAAAAACTGCTGCGTTTGCTTCAGCTCCCGAACGAAAATCCAGAAAATGCATTGATTTTGGAAGGCCCATATCTCGGACATCCAGTGTCCGTTTTTGATGATCTCAACATTTATCGATGTCTACTCCTCGAGGGCTATCGATTGGTGTTAAAAGTATCGTATGCAAATGCCTGTATGCAGAGATATATAGCTTGGAAGCTTTCACCGAATTTTCTGCGAAACTTCTGAGGCCTTTATTTTCGCGTACATTAGTTTTTGTGTGTTTTGAAGGTCGTTTTGTGATAGAGTATCCGAAGATCTACCAAACCATATATCATACTTTCAAATCCGACGTTCCTGCGGGTTTTTACAGCGGTTTAAAAATTTTGTGCCATTACTTTCTTTCCAACCTGATAGTTATGTCCTAAATTGTTAATTCTCAAATGATCACTGCAAGTTCGGCCCTGTTTTCTCACTCATAGATCCTCAATTTTCCGAGTTCTCAAATGGCCTTTGCAAATTTGCGCCTTTTCCTAGCTATCCGGCTGCCTGATTTCACAAGAGCTTCTCGTGGGGGCCTACCCCCCAAGATGGCGATCGATCGATGGGGGCACTCTGCCCTTTCTCGCCTGAAGGCCTTGTTTTCGTGCCTATGGCCCTAGAAATCCGCTAAGGGAAAGGGTGGAGAGTATAACAGAAATTGGGGGGAAGGTCACAAGGGTGAGCGTGGGAAGCGATGGTTTTGTGGACACGGAGAAGCAAAGCAGCAAAAAGGGGCCAAGCCCCCCGAGTGCTTATTTGCCGGGGGGTCGGGCCGGCGCCGCGTGCTCGCTCTTTTCAGCTTGCTTTTTATGTCTGGCTGACCGTTTGTCGGGCTCTCTCTCTCTCTCTCTCTCTCTCTCTCTCTCGGTCTCTCTCTCTCTCGCTGCCTGCGCGTTTTTTGAACGCGGGCGCGCCTGCTGTTTTTCCGACCCTCCGACCCCCTAAGCGAGCGATTTCAGAACTGCAGAACAGTTGCTGGGGGTATTTACTGGTACAGCGTGTTGTCGACTACCTGAGATTATTGTTGCCCTAATTTGGACACTTTAAAGGGACTGGAAAGGCATAGAAAGCTCTTTAGATTTCAACGAATATTTTTTAGCCATTCAAAACTGTATGTTAATTACAAGTTTAATGTAATTGTTAGAGCCTACCTTACGAAAGTATGTTTATCCTGAAGGAGTAGACCTAAGTATAAGCTAAGCCTAGCCATGTCAAAGCCAAGCCTAAGCCAAACCTAAGCCAAGCCTAAGCCATGCCTAAGCCAAGCCTTAGCCACGCCTAACGTAACGTACGTCTAGGCTAAATCTGATCTAAGCCTAGCTAAGCCTACCCAAGTCGAAGCCTCCGTCCGAGCTAAGCCTATGCTAAGCCTAATCTGAGCCGAAAGTTAGCCTTGGGCCGAAGCCAGGCAAGTCAGATAAGCCAGTCGGCCAATCAGGTAAAGGCGAGGTAGCGCAGATTCTTTAGGTACCTTCAATTTGGTTCTATGAAAACTTTAAATCCCTACACCGAACCTCAAAATGCATCAAAAATTGACAGAAAATTCAGATTCAATTCTGGAGGGTCACTTTCCGTTCTGTTAGCCCAGCTGGCAATTTCATCAGCTGACCTCCCGGGCAGCCAGAAACAAAATTAAATATTTAACTGGAATTTTTCCGGTTTATTGGGAGCTGGTGGGTTCATATAAAATTGGCAAAATCGGATGGAGAGGCAGAAAAGTATAATCGGACGGGGATGTATAAAAACTGAGGGTATAGATGTGGCGGGGGTAGGTGATGTCTGGGGTCTCTTGATTCACTGACTCTCTCACGAAGGGCCCCCCAAAAAAGGAGGGGCAAAAGCTGTGCCATGTGATGGGGGAGAGGGGCCCGAAAATAGAAGTCGTCGGCAAGAATTATTTAGACTTTGAGTAATGGCAGGTGGATAGAGAGAGAGAGAGAGAGAGAGAGAGAGAGAGAGAGAGCGAGTGAGCGAGAGAGACAGGGTGAGAGAGGGCGACAGAGCGATAGACATAGCTAGAATAGAGACAAGATATAGCGCTTGAGGCGGAGAGAGAGAGAGAGGGAGAGAGAGAGCGAGGGAGAGAGAGGGAGAGAGAGGGTGAGAGTGAGAGAGTGAGAGACGGAGAGAGACTCAGAGGTAGAGAGAGAAGCGAGAGAGAGAGAGAAAGCGAGCGAGAGAGAGAAAGAAAAAGAATAGAGAGTGACATAGCTAGAGAGAGAGAGAGCGAGAGTGCGAGAGAAATCTCACTGCCTCAATTCATAACAAAAATTCCCCCAGAAAGCATCAGGGGTCTCGTTCCAGAGTGTCTGGCAATCCGTATGCCCCCTTTATCACGCGAGTTCATCTGACCCGGGCTATCAGTTGTGAAGGGCGGACGCGGGGCACAGTGCTGCTGTACTCACACCAAACATCCAAGTACCCTCGAAAATGGCTTAAAATAATATTAAAAATTCTAGATCCGAAAAATAAATCGAAATGCCGATAATTCAAAATACCGGCAGCTTAATCCCGACAAGAAAGGGGTGTTTTAAAAGTAGCAAAAATAAGGCCCTGGGCTACGAACCTTTCCGTTTTTACGCTAAACGTAAAGCTTCACAGTCCTGTTAATTGCATCTCGAGTGGTCCTGCAGTGATTGCAGACCCCCTTGCCCTTTTTCTAAATCACCAACTGTTCGATCGGCCGTTGGGGGATCAACAAATTCCAGGGCAATCCGCTCAACTACACACCTCGGTGGAAACACGATCGAAAAAACGCCGCCGATCGCCTCAACCCCGGAAAGATCGTCGAGGTCATTCGGCGCTCTTGGACTGGCTGTGAAAAAGGGAGCTCACGGGATAGAATTTGGACCCAAAAAGCACGTGCAAAGCCACAGTATCACATCGCTTTTTAAAGGGATAGTGACGAGAAAAAAAAAATCGTAATTTTTCATTGGAGAGAGACACCCAGAGAAGAGAGAGCAAGAGAGAGAGAGAGCGAGAGCGAGAGAGAGATAGAGATAGAAAGAGAACGAGAGCGAGAGAGATAGAGCTAGAGAGCGAGAGAGAGCGAGAGAGAGAGAGAGAGAGAGAGAGAGAGAGAGAAAGAGAGAAAGAGGGAGAGAGAGTGAGAGTGAGAGAGACATGGTAAAATTCGTATTTCTAGCACCAGCTACAGTAGTCTATCAAGAACCCAAAGCATCGGTAATTAATAGCTACCGTATCCCGCGAGTTTTAAAGGGATGGTGACACCCAAAAATCGACGATTTTTCTACGGTAACCGTTTGCCGAAGGATTTTAGAGGATGAAAGCTTGGTTTTGGAGCCTACAGTACCCCCTAATTTCCGGCTTATCATTTTGGAGAGGTCGCGGTTGGTTTTCAGGTGTGGGCAAATTTCCCCGGCCAAAAATTTGCCCCGTCAACAACCCGCATTAATCCGTTTATCTTTTTTTGGATGGGGGTTGAAAGGGGCCCCCATTGGAGGAATTCTAAAAAATGGAAAAATTGGACTTTTTACAAAATAACCTAAAGCCAAAAAAGGTCTAAAATAGTGTCGAGCGTGTCGAAATGCAATGTCTTTCAGAACAATTTTGAGAATTAAAAATCCTACGCAAAAAGCGCAAATTAAGACTTTCTAACATTTTGAAACGAAAACAACGAGATTCGGGCCTATTTGATGCCCTTTCCCTGGTCAGCCGGCCCCATAAAAGACATGGGCTGTGCATTGGAAAGAATGGAATTTCGATAAGTCGTCCTCGTCTCCTCTTTTACCCTCTTTTGGGAGGCCGGGCCCGTTTCCCACAATAACAAAACCAAGCCGCGGCGAAAATAGCCTCGACTCTCGGGTAGCAGTGAGGACAAGGCGGCATTTGCAAAGATCTGTTGCTTTAAAGGGACGGGCAAGGCAGACAGAGAAAGAGAGAGTGGAAGAGAGAGAGGGGGAGAGCGAAAGAGAAAGAAAGAGATAGAGAGAGAGAGAGAGAGAGAGAGAGAGAGAGAGAAAGTGAGAGAGAGAAAGACAGAGAGAGAGCGAGGGTGAGAGCCAAAAACCCACCAATAGGCCATAAGCCGTCCCAAAGCTTCTCGTTAGCTTCTCGAGCTCAGGCCCACGCTTTTGGTCCCTGCTCTTCCTTCCCCTATCAGCTAGCTGGCCAGCTTCCCCGTCGCGGGTCCTGGAAAGTTTTTTGGTCCGGATTTTTGAGGGAAAACCGATAAAGGAAACCACATGTGAAAAAGGCATGGAGATAAGGTAACGATTTCTTCGTTAGAATTGGAGAAATAGTGGAAAAACTAGAAAAAGGGTCTAATAAATTAAACGAGTTAAGGTTTGCTGTGACAATGATGTTTTCTGGCCTGCCCTCTCCCATCAGGAGTTTCTGCTAGCCTGCCCCTTGCCCTTCCTCTCTCGCTGCTAGCTTTCTTTCTCTCCTCAATGCTCTCTGCTAGCCACCCCTTCCACCAAGATTTCTGCTAGCCTACGCACCCCCGACCCGCAACGCACACGCTCGCTAACCGGTTGCGAATATAGCCGAAAACCGTGAACTTCCAAAATTAAAAAAAAATCGAAAATAGCTTAAGTAATGAAAATATGAAAAATCCGTGAGTACCTCCGGCTACGCTACGCACCCATCGCCACCCCGTATTTTGTACAACGAAGCTGAAAATAACCCCAAAAACCTCAAACGTTTCCACGTGCCAATTTCGACGACCCGTTTTAATCTTTGGCGCCTGGCTCTGTTTGCAGAGTGCCCGGAATCGGGCGGTTGGTTTGGGGTTTGGTCATTTTTTGGCCATTTTCTGGTCGACCCCTCCCCAAAAAAATGCGATAAAAAGCGGCACGCGGTTTTGATATTGTGGCGTTTGCCCGTATTAACGAGGAAATAAAAAACTGTTTAAACAAGAGGTTATGGGCGGGAAAAACACCAAAAATCGGAAAATACGGTAACTTCGTAATTTCATTAGAATTTTTTTTTGGGGTCGTTTGAGCATAAGAGGCTCCAGATCAAAACCCATTTTTGCGGATTCAAGAATCGAGTTGAGCCGGACAAGCTTGAGCTTAATCTAATCACGTTAAACGCTAAGTTAAGCCTAGAGCGAAGTCGAAAGCTAAGCTGCTTAAGTGGAGCGTCTCGTAGCCTGTAACTGCTTTGCTAAACCCAAAATAAAAGTAAAAAGGTATGGGTGATTTAAGGGGACAGTGACAGGGAGAGGGACAGCGAGAGAGAGAGAGAGCGCGAGATCGAGAGACAAATAGAGAGAGAGATTGAGAGCGAGAGAGAGAGAGAGAGAGAGAGAGAGAGCGAGAGAGAGCGCGTGAGGGAGGGAGACAAAGATGTGAGAGAAAGCGACAGGCACTTTCCCTTTAAAACTCAGCCTCGCCGCTTTGCAACAAGAAATGGTCCGATCCGCGCACAGCCCAATTTCTGCGAACCAAAAAAATCCGGGGCGTCTAGCTGCTCTCGGGGGGTTGGTCAAAATGGGCAGGCAAGGTCAGAGATTGTGGCGAGAGTGAGAGCGAGAGAGAGCGAGAGAGAACCATAACAGTGTGGCCTGCTTTTTAATCGGTGCCGCCGCGAGAGTAGCCCCCCCTTCGTGCAGAGCGATGCGGTGTAAAAGCGTTCTCCCCGTATTTTGCACGTTTGCCATTTGGTGTTGGGTGTAAACAGATCGGGTTACTGGTTATAATCTATACCGAAAACATTGTATTACACTCGATTTTGTTAGCGATCGATAGATTTTTTCATGGGATTTTTCATAAAGAGAATTCGAGATACGGAGGATGAGCTTGAAATTCGTGTTTTTTTTGGCGATAGCTCTGGCCATTTTCAGGTGCAACTTTGAAAGACGATGTAAAGAGGACACGTGCGGGTTGCGGTGTAAATGTTGTTATTGGAGGAGTGCACCGGCAGAGCGAAGATTCGAGCCAATTGATAAGATAATTGTTTGCGGCGCTCCCACACCGCTCTGCAACCTCCTAATCTCTCCAAATCAGGGGATAGAATCAATTACCCATCAACGAAATAAATATCTTTAATCTGGTTGAAAAATCGAGACGAGTCGTGCCTATTTGAACCCTAAAGGGACGGACAAGGCCTGGCATAGATTTTTTTGGACTGATAAGAAGTCGTTTTGAGGTGTTTTTTGGAGTTTTGCGTTTTTCATTCCATAGAGCTTAAAATTTGGCACAAAAACCTGCTTTTGAAAATCGATTGCCGATTGTTATTTTGATGCAAATTCGCAATTAAAAGCTCATTTCGCCAATTTTCGCCGGTGTTTACAAAGTCTAAACTCTCTCTCTTTCTCATTTTTCTCTAAGCGCATAGTTGTTCAGAAATTTTGCCAGATGGAATTTGTGCAGAATTTCAAGGTCCATCTAAGGGATTACCTTGATATCCGAAAACTCCGAAAAGCACTTAAAAACGACCGATTGCAAGGCTTGGGTCTGGATTTCGGAGTGGCAAAGAGTGAGTGCATAATTAGGGCTTATCGGGCGTTTTAAGTTTACGATATCTCTCTCTCTCTCCCTCTCTCTCTCTCTCGCTCTCTCTCTATCTAGCTATCTTTCTCTCGCGCTTCCCTTGTGCCAAATTTTGACCCGCTGCACCCACGGCCTCCATGGGGCCATCGGATTCCAGGACTAGAAAACATCTACCATCGCTCCGCGCGCATCGCACTAAATTGATAGGTGGCGCCGACGAGAGAAAATTCGAAAAATCGGCGTCGATATATCTCGGGATGGCTGTGGGTGCGATTGATAAGGGTTCGCCGGGATCTGTGGACGAACAGGCACCAAAAACAACTCGTGAAAGTTATGTTTAAAGGCACCGAAAGATACAAAAAACATCTTAAATTCAAATTAACGACAAAAACAAGCTGAAAAAAATAAATATTTATTAAAGGCAACAAAATAAGTTCCATAATTTGAGACCCGTATGCCCTGATTGAGATCGTTGCGCGCAGCCTCATCCGAAATAGCCATCCTAAAATGCGGGAAATTTATGGGTTAAAAGTTACGGTACCTCCTCGTCGCTCTCGTCGTCGAATTCGTTGTAGGACTCGCGATTGGAGGAGATCGAGTCGTGGAATGAGCGTCGCTTTCGGCTGCTTTGTCGTGTCGGGATGCTGCTGAAAATGTCATTTTTGAGTTCAATAAAAGTCCTTTAACTCGCTCTCTCTCTCTCTCTCTATCTCTTTCTCTTGCTCTCTCTCTCTCTCTCCCTCTCTCTCTCTCTTGCTGTCCCTCTCTCTCTCTAGTTCTTACCGATGAAAGGTGTCGCGTTGCGTTTGGATAGGCGGTGGGAGACGGCTCAACTCGACTGGATGTCGATTTCTGGAATTTGGGGTGGTTTTCTAAGATCTGGGCAGCCTACCGTAACCGCACCGACGTCTGCGTAGATGGAGGTCGATTAGGCAGATGTGTCGTTATTGGGGGTTGCGTTTGTTGTTGCTGAAAACGTCCGAATTTAGGAAAGAGAGAGAGAGACAGAGAGAAAGAGAGAGAGAGAGAGAGAGAGAGAGAGAGAGAGAGAGACATCCTTACCTCAGCATAATCCACATATGGCTGCGGGTTCAAATCGGTAGTGATGATTTCCCGAGAATTCATTCTCCTCGGCTTAAAGCGTACCGGTAGCGGCGATGTGGCAGGAGCAGCAGACGTGTTTCCATCGCTGAGCACGAGCTGAAAAAGGAATTCATCATTTCCATGTGAAGATCTCTCCTAGCTAGCCCGGATCGGCAATTCTGGTTCCCTTGTTCTGCCACAAGGGCTTCCCAAATTCTCTCTGCCAGCCTACCCTTGGTGCCTGAACGTTCGGTTCTCGACGTTGATACTGTGTGGAGATCATCTCCTTGTTGCGTCCCTTACCGCAGCAGATGAACTGGTTGAAGCTGGAAAAGGGGTTTGTTTTTCTTGCTCTAACACTCGCTCGCTCGCTCGCTCTCTCTCTCTCTCTCTCTCTCTCTCTCTCTCTCTCTCTCTATCTCTACCTGCTTCGATACCAAACAAGTGCAAACAAGGCAGCAGCGGCCAAGCAGACGGCTCCAACTCCAACAAGTACACCTATCCACCACCGACTTGGGGAGTGCTTTTCCTAAAAGTTGGATAAGTTACAGTATACTAGCGTACTTCAGATTGAATATATATATAGCTTTTTAGCGTTCGACTACGATGGAATACGAAATTCCGCTTACATTAGTGTGCGTACTGGACTTCTCCTTGCACGTGTAGGTCGCCTCGTCGCATTCCAGATTTTCAGCGCATTGCTGCGAGACGCGGGTGGAGCCAGGTGTACATTGTACGTTTCTAAAAAGGGGGAATTTGCGAAAGCGAGAGCGAGAGAGAGAGAGCGAAAGCGAGAGATAGAGAGAGAAATATTTCTCCCTTAAACCCACGAGCAAGTGGCCAGCGTCGTGCAGTTGCAGCACTTCAACGGGGCGCAATTCTGAAAGCTGAGCTTGGATACTACCGTAATAAATACCCGAGCTTCAGTCGTCGTCCCGAACGGACACTTTGTACAGTACTCCGCGATGGCGTGCGTGGGATTCACGTAAATCAGGGGGTCATCGGAAATTGGGTGCTCGTCCTGGGGGCACTTTGCCAGTAAGCTGCAGTTGGCCAGCAGGGTGGAACCTGGAAAAATAGATATCTCTTTCTATCGCTCTCTCCCCCTCTCCCTCTCTCTCTCTCTCTCTCTCTCTCTCTCTCTCTCTCTCTCTCTCTCTCCTTTTCTCCACTCACCCTCTTCTGGTGTCGTATACTCCCATACGCCTCCGTGTGGACACTGCGTACACCCGGAACCGTCCTGCTCCGTCTTAAATGCATAATTCCTACTGTAGCTAGAGTTTATCCACCTTATAAGTCCCCTTTGGGCACGCCACGCACTCCTCATCCACGTCCAGCTTCATCCCCGCCGCGCAGAAGAAGCATTCTGACTCGCTGGTGGCGCCCTGAAAACAGAGGGATAGATAGATAGAGAGAGACAGAGAGAGAAGAAGAGAGAGATCAAAACCTACCGTATGATTCGTAGTAGCCCCGACCGGACACTGATCACAAATAGCCGACACATGATCACTGAACGTCCCCCGTGGGCACGGCTCGCAGTTGTCCGAGTCGCGCACCATCAACCCGGGACCGCAGATTACTGTAAAAAATTTAAATAGGCAAAATCATCAGAGAAAAATCTAAATTACTATAAGTATGCGATTATTTTTAGCCGACGTTCACCGGAAGGAGCACTTGCCAAGGACAATAACGCTGAACTCTCAGCTAATTTCGGCAGCTACAGGGTTACTGAAAATTAATCAGTTTTCAAGCTATATTTGTGGGTATTTTAGACATTCCAAATTGTGACAAAACCTGGAAATAACGGGGGGGGGGGGAGCGGGGGTATCGTATGGCCTGTTCGTGTAATGAGAAGCCCGGAAAACGCGAAGAGGCCCGGTGAAAATCGATGGCAGGGGATCAGACATTAAAACTGGCTTGGCTTGGCTGCTACTTAGCCTAAGCTTAGGTTTCGAGTTTAGTTTGTCGAATTTTTTAGAAGAAAAGCGAAAAAAGAACCCGCTAGCTTTAGTTTCTCATCCACCTGAAGTCCAGTGTTTTCCGGAATTCAAAAATCCCTCAGTTGCTTTCTCTCTCGCTCGCTCTCCATCTCTCTCTCTCTCTCTCTCTCTCTCTCTCTCTCTCTCTCTCTCTCTCTCTCTCTCTCTCTCTCTTTCTCTTTCTCCCGCTCTCTCTCTGTCTCTCTCTCTTTGGCTCTCTCTAGCTCCCTCTCGCTCTCTCTCCCTCTCTCTCCCTCTCTCTCGCTCTCTCTCGCCCTCTCTTTCTCCAACCCACTCTGACAATCGGCCTCCCCGTGCCCGGAGCTGTGACAATTGTATGTCGTGTAGTTGGCCGGGCACTCAGTGCACGTATCTAGAAAAAAATAGAGATTGACGATAAAATACAGCATACCGTCGCTACAGTATGACCCGAGCGGGCATAGGCAATCGCAGACGTCTTGTTGTTGGCCGTTGACCTGGACGCTTTTAGGTTTTTGGCATCGGCCGCAGCTGGCTGGAAATAACGAGGGGTTTGGAATGCAGAGAGAGAGAGAGAGAGAGAGAGAGAGAGAGAGAGCGAGAGAGAGAGAGAAAGCGAAAACGAACCGCAGGAAACCTTTTGGGTGGCCACATCCAGCGTCTTGATTGGGAATTCATCCGGGCATCCGATCTCTTCGTCAAGCGTCATTCGGGCGTCCGACGTAGCGTTCTCCAAAGCGGCCCGAAGCCCGGGAACGGAGTAGACAAATGTGTCGCTAAAAATAGATGTTTCGCTCTCCCTCTCTGTCGCTCTCTCGCTTTCTCTCTCTCTCTCTCGCTCTCTCTCGCTCTCTCTTTATCTGTTCTCTCTCACATTCTCGCTATAAACTGAAAAACGAACTTGACGGTGACGTTGAAGTCGTACTTGTTGACGTCGGCCACAACTTGTTCAACTCCTTCATCCACCTGTCGCTTTTCACGATCTCCAAGGAGTGGTTGACACGGATTGGAGACGTAGTACGAGCATTCTGCTGCTGTGGCTCGAACCGAGTCGCAGTACTGAAAAAATCAATGTGAAGAGGGAGAGAGAGAGAGAGAGAGAGGGAGAGAGAGAGAGAGAGAGAGAGCGAGAGAGAGCTTGTTATCCACCTGATCCAAGGCATTCGATACATCCTGATATCCATTCTTACAGTCCCCAGTCGTCGTTATATTGCCGTTCATTTGCTAAATCGTGACCCAGTTACCGTACCCAACCTTATATTGCTACCTGGTTCGATGTCTCGGTCCGACCACAATCCGGAATTTGGAATTCTGCTCCTGGCAACATGCCATGCCACCGGTCCCATTGGCCCTAAAAATAGGGGTAGGTTTCGGAAGATTCGACTACGAGTTCTTGAGCTTGAGCTTGAGCTAGAGCATGAGCTAGACAAAATATCAAAGACGCCAGCAAAGTCTCTTTCGGAAATTTCATGAAGGTACAGGCAAACGAACTGACGGGATTGACCCTTTCATTAATGCGCCTGGTGGGCTAGCTAGCAGAGATTCTTTGTGAAAACGCGCCAAACTCACCAGTGAATCGCACAAATAAAAACTCGGCCGAATCGGTGGGTAGTACTCGGCTGTACAATTGACGAACACGGCCTGAACGGATCATTATCTTTCTTTTTAAGGCTCCGATACCTTGATCGCATCGGTCCCATTCACATCTCGCATCGTCGATCGCCCATTCTCAGGTGATATCACACCGCCACACTAATGGTTTACTTCCGTAACGATACTCCGTGTAAAACGTACCTCATTCGGCGCTACCGTAACCTTAAATTGGCAAGTCACCGAATTTTCGTTCGCGTCGTAGGCGGTGATCAGAATTGCGTACATGCCCCTGCAAAAAAATTAAATAACAAGGCCCGACTTTGCCTAGGCAAAATTTGAGGCTTAGGCAGGCTTAGTTTAGGCTTAGTTTAGGCTTAGCTTAGGCTTAGCTTAGGCTTAGCTTAGGCTTAGCTTGGGCTCACGCTCGTATTTATCACGCTAGTCTTTACTTACCATGAAAATATTTGACCGGAACGATAGTTGGCCTCGATTCTGACGACGGCCACGTTGTCCTCGAATTGTGCCGTCCAATTCACCTAAAATACACGAAATCTTGGTAGGTACATTAAATTTTAAACAGTGTTTGTATATACAGTCGTAATCGAGGGGAATAAAGCTTCCGAATCCCTGAAAAAACCTAAAAACCCACCTGGACGAGCCGCTGGCTGCTGACGATTCGCATATCCTGGGGGCATGATACGATGGTCGGCGGGATTTTGTCTAAAAAGTGATGCCAAGCGGAAGTCGCAATTGTTGACTCGACGTCCATTCACGCTTCGGGAAATTCGGGGCTATCGCCGCTGCCGGCCCCTTTAAAATCCTCACCTTTCGTTGTACAATTCCGGTCATTCTGTCTACAGTCTCGTTGCGGAGCCGCACATATCCCAGGGTAACTCTTCGTGACGCCCGGGTTTGAATCGTCGATTCGTGTGTAGTTTTCGGGCCTGAATTCGCACTTACATCTAGAGGGTACCTCTACATGTTAGGCTACGATTTGGACATTTAAAGGAACCGGGAAGCCCCAGGATTGCCCGAAAGTCCGACCAGCTACTGACAACGACGCCGAAGACCTTAAAACAACTGCAAATTCGCTTTCTTAGTGGTAATACAAGTGAGCTTGATCTGTGTTTTAGAGCGTTGCGTAGCGGTCGACACCTAGTGCAAGGAAAGCGTCGATTTTGACGGCTTTCTGGTGCCTGTAAGCTGAGGAGTCTGACCATTGAATTAGCGAGGCGTCCTTTGACAGTGTGCAGTTGAACGCGAGCTGCTTGATCTCCTGGTCGTCGGTTCGGGTGTAGTCGAACTATAAAAGGAGTTAGAGAGTCACGCTCTCACTCTCTCTCTCTCTCACTCTCTCTCTCTCTCTCTCTCTCGCCTCAAAACGTACAGTCACGTAGCCGATGTCCCCTATAAAAGGGGCCCTTCCGGGTTGGGGTCGGGCGAGTTGAATGTAGAAATTGCCGTCACTGGTCGTCGTCACCGCCGGGAAATTCGTACGGTTTACCATTTGGCCATCCTAAGAGTTGGATTGTAGCTAAGTCAAGCTTAAGCGAAGCCTAAGCTAAGCCTAAGCTGAGGCTAAGCTAAGCCTACCATATACGCAAGCCATTGGTTGTTCGTCGCGTCGGACTGATTCCAAGGATGCCAGACGCATAACTGAAACATCATTAATAGACGGAGCGAGAGAGAGAGCAAGAGAGAGCAAGAGAGAGCGAGAGAGATAAAGCGAGGGAGCGATAGAGAGAAAGAGAGCGAGTGTCGCCTACATGTTTCCATAAATTCGGCTCAGCTTCAAATTGAAGTGCTCGCGTCCCATTGAGCGTGATCCCCCGATTGCTGATCGACAGGAATTCCGTGTCACTTTGGTCCTGAATTAGATCATTTTGAAGGCGTTACGGTCGCGTCGCGTGTGAATTGAAATCCACCACCCACCAGGATCAGGCTCAAAAACGGAGGTTGCTCCTCCCCCGCTCCTGGTGTTGGGCGGTACCGTACCCAACCACAAAGCGTGAATTCTCTGAAAAGGGCTAAAATTGCTAACTGAAATGAATTTAAAAATGAAATTTTTTTTTGGTGTAATTAGGTAAATTCACCTCAAAAAGCTGAGCTTGACTTTGGTGGAGACGATCGGCTGCGGGCTAGGGATTCCGTTGAAGTCGAGGTTGAAGCTGAGCTTGGAGTCTAGCAGAGGATACAGAATACAAACTACACAACTTACCCTTGGCATTCTCACAATATTGGCCGCTGAAGCCGACGGGGCATTGGCAGATCCCTCGGACTTCGTCTAATGACGTTTCATTGGTGCACGTGCCACCGTTAAGGCAGAGGGTGCCGATCCCGCAAGCTTCCTGTGGAAAAAAAGATAGTTTTTTTGCGGTTTTTGGAGATTTTAAAGGGACTGGGACGGCGGGATTATGGAGTTTGGGGGCTGTGGCAGCTCTGAAATTCTCGTCTAGCTCTCTCTTCCTGTTCCGCTCTTTCTTTCTCTCTCTCTCTTTCTCTCTCTCTCTCTCTCTCTCTCTCTCTCTCTCTCTCTCTCTTTATCTCGCTCTCTCTATTTTTCCATCTATCCTGCTCGTTCTGCTCTCTTTGCTGTCACGCTCCCGTTAAAAGATTCAAATTCACCAACCGCCAAATTTATCGTGCACTCTGGCCCCGCCCACAGCGGCTCGCACACGCAGATTGCCGAGTTTTCGGTGGTACTGGAATTTTTGTATTGTTTCTCTCTCTCTCTCTCTCTCTCTCTCTCTCTCTCTCTCTCTTCAAAAACCTACGCGCAGCTCCCATGCACGCACCACCCCGAGCAGCCGACATTCTGGCAGGCGACGCCCTCGAAAGCTAAAAAAAATTCATTTTTCAACCATTCCATAATGCTCCAAATTACGCCTCGGGCAGGAACAGATATAACCGCTCATCACGTCGTCCGTACAGTCTCCACCATTTAGACACGGTGACAGGCGACAGTACCTAAATGGTCGATGTTCAAAATTTTCTTCATTTCATGGCTGTCACGGCCCCTTTAAAACTCACGAGATACTGTTGGAGCAGTTTGCCCCTGCCCAAGTCGCCGTACACGAGCAGACGTGATTCTGCTCGTCGTCTTCGCCTGGAATTCGAGGAGTTCTGTTATATCTTGACCTATCTACCGTATACGTTCAGGCACATTCCCTCGTTCTCGCAGACGGCCGTGTCGCAGCCTTTTTTCGGATCGGTGCAGAGGTCGCCTGGAAAGTGTTAAGAGCTTCCTAAATAACCGCTGCTAGCCTGCCCTAACTAGGAAGTGCAAATAAAAAATCCAGCAAACCGCTTAGCAAAAATATGGATCTGATAGAGTCGGCGACGGGGATTCCGAAACTGCAATCAGAATTTGCAAAACGCTTAATACAAAAAAGTTACGGGCATTTTAAGTTTTGCAGCACTTGTTCCGCCCTCCCTTATGAGCCCCTCCCAAAGAGGTGTGTCCACCTGTCGAGTGGTGTAGTGGCTAACTAGACTGCGTCTGTGGCGGAGGGTCTCTGGTTCGACTCCCGGGTCATGCGAAATTTTTTGCTTTTTGGTCAGAGTCAAGAACTTTAGACTTTTTCAAAGTTTCAAAGTCGAAAAGGCTGTTCTCTTAGTTTTTAAATTCATGAAACCGATTACAAAGTGGTGGCGGGAGTGCAAGTACTTTTGCCGGTAGGGCACTAAAAAAATTCACCTCTGTTTTTTCGTAAGGTAAGCCTACACGCAGCCAATAATAAAGAAAATGTTCAAAACTCTAAATTTCGGACTTCGAAACTTTGAAAAAGTCGAAAGTTCTTGACTTTGACCAAAAAGCAAAAAATTTTGCATGACCTCGGAGTCGAACCAGAGACCCTCCGCCACAGACGCAAGCTAGTTAGCCACTACACCACTCGACAGGTGGACACACCTCTTTGGGCGGGGCTCATAAGGGAGGGCGGAAAAAGTGCTGCAAAACTTAAAATGCCCGTAACTTTTTTGTATTAAGCGTTTTGCAAAATCTGATTGCAGTTTCGGAATCCCCGTCGCCGACTCTATCAGACCCATATTTTTGCTAAGCGGTTTGCTGGATTTTTTATTTGCACTTCCCTAGTAAGCTCGATTTTCGGTGTCACTGCCCCCTTCAAAGACCTCACCTTGCCATCCATCATCGCACACGCAAACTCCATCCACACAGTCGCCATTAATGCACATATCCAGATCGTAGCAGGGTGGGATGGCAGGGACGGGAGTCTGGAAGGGGTACGGTAGATGGGACGGGGTTTAGGAAGCTAGGAGATAGAGCGAGAGAGCGAGAGAGCGAAAGCGAGACAGCGAGCGAGAAACAGAGACAGAAAGCGGGAGGGAGAGAGAGTGCGAGAGAGCGGGAGAGAGAGAGAGAGAGAGAGAGAGAGAGAGAGAGAGAGAGAGAGAGAGAGAGTGAGATACCCACCCCGCAATCCTTGCCGACAAAGCCGGGTAGGCAGTAGCAGAAATAGTCTCCCAGCAGGTTCGTACAATTCTGCGTATTTTCGGGGACGCATGGATCAATTCCGCGGCAATACTTCGTCACGTCCGAACAGGTCGGGCCTGCAACGCAATCCAATGCAAACTTTTTCCCCTGGGATCCGAAATTTCTGGTCAGAAAATGCAGAAAAATAAAACATAAAATCAAAGCAGATCCACCTTCGAAACCGGGCACAAACGAGCAGTCGCAGGCGGCTTTTCCGCTAATGTCCTCAACGCATCGTCCTCCATTATGACAGGTGGTAGTGGGGCGAACCTGGAATTTCGCAGGCTACAAGCTACACAAAAACAACTACAAAAGCTACAACAATCAAAAATTACACGCTACAAACTCCAAAAACCCACGTCCGAGCTGCACACCGGGATCTTGTTGTCGCAATATTGGCCGTTGTAGCCTGAAACTAATGCGTTTTCATGCTTTAAAGGGACATGGAAACCATGGTTTTGTGGATTACGGCATTTGGAGTCATGCACGCTCCCTTTAGAGTATCGACACGTACCGGGTGGACAGTCGCAAGTCCCATCTGGACGGCAACTTCCGCCGTGCTGACATTGCCCTAGACACGCGTCGAATGGGATGCAAGCCCTGGCTCCGTCCTCCTCGGTACCGTTCAGCATATAGCCGTGGTCGCACATCACCCAGGGCTAGAAAAAGTTGGTTAATGGCTGTCACTTTCTACAGGGTGCGGAGAAAGTTTTGGGTGGCAGAATTAGCTATGTTTTCACAAATTGCGTGCTCCAGCTTGGATTTTTTTGAATGGGAGACTAAAAAAGGGCAACTTGAGAAACACTAGGCACCAGCAGATCAACAAAATTTTTGAAATTTTCGGGGGAAAATGCACTGAAAGCGTCGCGCTAAAATCACCTCCGGCACGCAGCGCTTTTGCTGCTTTTACCGTATGCCCTGTGCACCATTCTTCACCGAAATTCACGAGAATTGATGCAGATATTGCCAATCCTATCCTACATCACCCCATGAAATTACAAAGTTTCTGAATTTAAATTCAGAGAGTTATGGCGCTTTGAATTCTGAGCAATTCCCCTAGCGGCATGGGAAGCAGCTGCGAAGCTGGGGGGCTTACAGCCCATAAACCGCGAAGCGCCACATTAATGATAAATTAGGCATATGAATATAAATCAAGATGTTTAACGTCGAAATTTGTGGGATAGACATTAAAACAACTGCAGGTTGAGCTTCACAAAAAGTTGAAAAGCCGGAAACCGCGGCACGCTGCTTATTTTCAACTCAATTGTGCCCAGGGTTTAGCAAAGCTGATCAAAAAATGTAAGCTTTACATGGGATAATGCTTATTTTCTGCTTATCATAATCCGAAACCCTGGAAAGCCTGGTGATAAAATCCGAAGCATTATAACCAATATTTCCTAACAGCCAAATGTGTACCATTTCTGGAGCCTCCGTGTTTCCAAGCCGATTCTCATGCGGAAAATAATTTTTTAGAACATTACCGTTGTCAGAATCGGATAGAGCACGTCCGAATCTATGTTGACACCACAAAATGAGCGCGGTATAGCTTAGAACGACAATTTTTCGCAATAAAAAGGCGCCACCCAAAACTTTTTCCGCACCCTGTAGAGTGTTCGGTCAACGCTTCGTGGCCGCGTTACGAGTGGAGAGAGAGCGAGAGAGTGAGACAGAGCGAAAGCGAGAGAAAATGCGAGAACGTGAGTGAGAGAAAAAAAAGAGAAAAAATTTAAAAATCCAAACCTTGACAAGCCGCTGCTCCACCGAAAACACGACCTGTTCGCATGATCCATGATCGACAGCGCCTGTAAAACACGGAATTACTAGGTTGAAGCCGACAGTTTCGACCGATTTTTAGATGACTGGCGTCCCAGCTCGTCGTTCTCAGCTGTGTTACCGGATTCGTGCGCGGTGTGGTCGTGGTGGTATTGCCTATTAGTGTGTTATTTTCTTAGCTACAGACGAAGGTTAGGTAATGGATTTTTCTAGACCACCCGGATCTACGAAATTCACTCACCGTAGAAGTCCGACGTCGTGCTTCCCAGAATGGCAGCTGTGGTGGTCAGGAAGCCTCCTAAAAAGCGGATAGAACGAGAGAGAGATAAAGAGAGAGATAGAGCGAGAGAGAGGGAGAGAGAGGGGAGGCGATACCGAATGTGCATGATCCGTTGGTCGCCGTCTCGCAGAAGTTCCCTTCGTAACCTAGAAAAATTGGCGCATTTTTGGCATCTTCGACTTTTTAAAGTAATAAAAATTGCTTCTTTTTAGCCGTACCTACCCGCAAAGCATTTGCACCGATAGGGATTGACTTGCTGGAAGGGCTGGGCCGGGCAGAAGCCCGTCCGACTGTCGCATTGACATTTGGGGGGAGGGTGACCGGCGTCGACCGGCCAGCAGACGTGATCTCCAATCCATTGGCCATCCACGCCGCACATCGTCGGGTAAAACACTTTGCCGGGTTCCACCTGAAAAAAGGCAGTTTTTCGCTCTTTCTCGCTCTCGCTCTCTCTGTGTCTCTTTCCCTCTCTCTCTCTCTCTCTCTCTCTCTCTCTCTCTCTCTCTCGTTCTCTCTGCCTCTCCCTCTCTCTGTCTCTCTCCTCTCTCTCGCTTAAAGAAGGCAACTCACACAGCTACCCTGCAACAGGGCAAAGGGGGCCGTCTCATTGTAGATGGCCCGAATCTCGTCCGTGTCGTCCCATTGACAAACTAAAAACATTACATAATGTGTCCAAAGTGCAAAATAATTCGAACGCGTCACGGTAACGTTGCGTCCGCGTTCTCTATTGTAGTGTCTTGTGCTGTGCTCTCTCTCGCTCTCTCTCTCTCCCCCTCTCTCTCTCTCCGCAGCACACGAATCTCGAATTCTTCCCAAACCTACACTTAATATCATCGTACGTCGTCACGGTCCCCTCAATGAGCTGCCACACAGCTTCCTGTATTTTGTAGTATACCGTATCGCACGTGAATTTACCGTTCCACTGTTGACACACTGCCACACTGAGCGGTAGGCCGGGCTGAGCACCTGATGCGTGTTGCTCCACGCGCTGATGTACATCTAGACGGCGCACTAAGCGAGATAAAGAGCCAACAAAAATAATGGTAAAGTCAGTACCAAAAAAATGAAATAGTGAATTTTGAAACTCACCGCCACCGTAGTTTTCACGAAGAAATACTGGCGATTCGGGTCGGATAGGTAGAATTGGCCTTGACGCTTGTGATTGTCAGGCTTCGGAAGGGCAGCGATGGGGCACGTTTTAACTGAAAAGCATTAGGTGGGTAAGTGCAAAAATCCCGACACCAAAAACCACACATCCAAAACCCCGACGGTGCGTACAGTAGTGTACTATGTACAGTTCTGCTAAAAACCAAAAAACGAAAATGAAAAACCCACAAACACATTCGTGGCCTCGTTTTTCGTAGTCTGGCAGTAGACAGGCGCATTCGTAGCCGCCTTCCTAAATTTAGGACTTATTTTTGCATTTTTTGCATTTTAAACTTCGCCTTTAAGCTTTAGGGAGGTCGAAAGAATAATTATTTTTTCAAAAATTTCCTAAAACATTTGAAGGTTAAAACACACCGCAAGCGGCACGCATCTACTGACGCCCGGCTGGCAAGCGTCCGTCTTCCGCGCGCACTCGTCGATTACTGTAGGATAACCATGTTTTGAGAGGGCTACACTAAGCTCCTACCGACGCACGTCGTCCCGTTAAACTCAAAATTCTCGTGGCACGCGCACGTATAGCCGACGTCCAGTTTGACCCACTCGCCCGGGCCGCAGATGAAACTGTCGTAGGTTTTGGCTAGAATTTGTGTTCCGATATTTTGATTTTCTAGGCCAGAGAGAGCGAGAGAGAGCAAGAGAAAGAGGGAGAGAGCGAGAGAGAGAGAGAGAGAGCGAGAGAGATAGAAAGAGAGTAAGAGCAAGATAGAAAGAGAGCGAGAGAGAGAGCGAGAGAGAGAGAACGAGAGAGAGCGAAAGAGAGAGAGAGCGAGCAAGAGAGCGGCTGGGAGTGACAGACGATAGTCAAAAAGGTACCCACCTCTACACGGTTGCCACAGATATTGCCAATCATCGAGACAAAACGCCGCTTCCGGGGTTGGCTCGAACCCGTTGGCGCAGACGGGTTCCCCGTAGTGCTCGTAGCTCGTCCAGTCAAGCGTCCCGAATGGCACGGACACCCTTGGGCAGGCTGAAAATTTGGTTTGTTACTGTCACGCCTCCTTTAATGCGTTGCGGGCGCGTCACGTGTCGTTTTGGGAGGCAGAAGGAGACACGCACCGCGTCCGGAACGCGCTCAAAAAAATTCACCCTTCGATTTTTGGTCAAAATTGAACTGCTCCCACGTGCCGTTGCGTGTGCACTGTAGCCACGGGTCCTTTGGGTACACCTCGTTGTTGGTGGCTTCGTATTGTGCCTAAAGAAGTACAAGAGAGTACTACTGACGCACCACGTCGTACACTCGCCAGACGGGCGCCGTCGTGTTGACCAGGGTGTTGTTGTTGATCATCAGCTCGGGCTGGGGGCATTCCACTGAAAAAAGCGGGAAAGTTTGAGAGATGGAGGGGGAGCGAGAGAGAGAGGGAGAGAGGGAGAGAGAGTGATAGTGAGAGAGAGAGCGAGCAAGAGCGAGAGAGACTACCTGAACTGCACGCCGGCTCGGGTATCCACCGCCCATCCGCTCCACACGTTGAATCGAACCTCGCCGATTTGCTCTCCAAATTCGCAAATCTCGCACGACACTGAAATTATTGTATCAAACGCGCTGCGGTCACCTAACGCATCGTGACCGCGACGCGTCAAAACGTCCACCAAGCATATAATCACCTGGACTATCAACAAATTGCGTTCGTAACCGATGGGATATCCGTTGGAGACGACAGGAAGCGGGCAGAATATTGACGTTTCTGAAGAGGTTGTGCTTCAGCGTAGAAATACATAGCGTACCGACGCATTCCCCGATTCTTGCCGACCACACGCCACCAAAAAGGCATTCGATCTGCTCGGGGCCGGCAAGAAATCTCCCATCCGGGCATCTGGCGGTTACGGTAGAGCCGAGGGTACGGTGCGGGATTTCGGGGTCCACCTCGACGTCTCGTGGAATATCCGGGGAGGGGCATTCTGAATTTTTGACATTGGAAATGGTTCACGTCTTCAAGGCGACGCGTGTACGTTGCGTGTCGCAGCGAAGGTGCAATCCATAGCATAGCCAGCAATACCATTCCTTGCAACTCCATGACACTAAGCCAAGTCAAGTCTAAGCTAAGCCTAAGCCTAGGCCTAAGCGAAGCCTAAGCCAAGCAATCCTAAGCAGGTATTGCGCCATTACTTACCTTGCGAATACCGTAGTTTAATGACGAATCTCCCAGAAGCGCTGGAGATGAAGAATTTTAACGGCGACTGGGAGAAGTGCATCGCCGACTGGCAGAGGGGCAGACACCCAGCGTTTAGCGTACGGCTTTCCCCGGTTGGTGACGAGATCTGATATTTTAAAGGTAGTGGCATGGCAGGACGTCAAAAGCGTTTCGCAAAACACAACCTACCGTCATTATCGTCGTTTCATCCAGCCTCAACTCGTCGACAAGAATACTAATAGCTCTGGGGCTCTTCGGCCCGACGACAAACGAGTAGCTGAGCACGGCCGGGGTCAGATATGTTGGGCTCAGGTCGGAGCCAGGGGGCCAGGTTGGGGTAGAGGTGGCAAATGGACCGTTGAGGATGACAGTGCCGGAAGGGGAAGAGGTGAAGGCAGGGCAGGCTGAAATTGAAATGGGTTTGGTATTCGATTTTTAGGCATTTTAAAGGTACTGGAAGTGCGGAATCTACCCTTCTTGTCAACTAAGTCTCGACAACCCCGAAAAGCGCCTTAAATAGAACAAAATATTGCGCAAAACATCCGCATTTTTGCTAAAAATCTAGTAAAATTTTGCGCCGTCTTCAAGCGTTAATATCGACCTTTTTGGCCCACTAGGTCTCGACAGCTACGCAACACTTCAAAACACGCGTAAACTGGATTTGACTTTTTCCTGCCAAATTACGCCATTATAGTGCCAGAATCTCGGCGTAATTTGGTGTGCCGCGTCACTGTCGACAGCTAGCTGGCAGAAGACGTCGATTCTGAAGTTTTCCAACCCCCCTTAAAACCCCCACCTCGATAATATTTGATCTGCAACGACCCATAAGCCGGGCGAGAGGAGACCAGCGCTAGCTGGATACAAGGATCAGCCGAGGCGGTGATTAACGGCAGCTGAAAATCCGAGCCCAACGAGAGTTGGGCTGACGTGCACGAGGAGATGTTCAGCACCGAGCCGCTGGGGATTTGGCCGGAAATCTAAACTTTGATTTTCGATTTTTTTAAATGAATTTTTGGCGTTGAATTCCATGTCTGAAATCGTTTTTTGGTCGATTGAACGTCTGAAACACTTACCACGAGCATCACACTACTTCTGCCAGGGTTATCAATGCGCCATCTACGGGTTTGTGGCTGCTCGAAGGAAACTTCTAGAATTCCCTCCTTATCCCGAAGCACGATTGTCCGATTGACCGGGTCTAAAAACGGGTTTTATTTATTTCCAAAACCAGGATAGAGTAAAAACAAATGTAGAACACTGCCAAAAACAACTTACAGCGTCGTCGCCCCTGAAAACCAGCCGGCAAATTCTCGAGGTCTATCGTCGACAAATCAACCTGAAAATAAGGAATTTAAATAGTAAAGAGCATTGAAATATACAAAATTATAGAACTTGCAAAAGCACATAAAATGACAAACCTCGTCGCTGCCGTCGGCGCAATCGCGAAACCCGTCGTTGACCGCCGACTTGGGGATGCACCTTGAATTGTCGCCACAGCGCCACTCGTCTAAAAAATCACACCTTCAATATTTATGTATTGATTTCAATTTTCTAGTCAAAAACTACCATCTCTGCAGGCGAACGTCTCGCAAAGGACGGGCAGCGTCTCGGAGCAGTTGCGCAGCGACCAGCCGATTTGTTCAAGGGTTTCTTGTAAAACCTCGGACGAGTTTCTAAATTTTTAGAAGCTTAGAAAACGCTCGAAATCAATTTTATTTTTATTATTAATAGTGAGTATCTTAATAGTGTTTTCAGTAAAACTTAGTAACTATATTTCAACTGGAAAAATCTAAAAAAATTTTGTCGAAATTTTGGGCAAAAATCGGCCATTTTCGGTCAAAAAATCGATTTTTTTTTGCAGTGTTTTAGTAAAATTTTGTAAGGTTTTTACGTACTTTCGAAAATTCCAAAAAGCCTATATTACTTGCTAATTAAATCGTTCAAAACCTACCGAACCGTCACGGCCACACAGCGCGAATCGCCGCTCTCCCCCAGCGTCGGCTGGCTGAACGCCCACGACGGGTTGAACACCGAGAAGTTGCCGGCCATCGAGATGCTGCTCAACTCGCGAAGGTCGCTGGTGGAGTAGCCTATAACGAATTATGAAAAAAATTTCAGAAAAACCTGTCCACATCGTGCTCTCTTGGAACAACCGCATCTTCAGCATGGCGCGCAAGACCAAGAAGTTGTCCAGCCGGGCCGGGTAGGTGTTGTTCGTTCTCAAGGATATTTTTTGAGAGATGCTGGTGCGTTAGCGGGGGAGGGAGAATTTAGCGGGGACTTAACTTTTCCCTAAACGTTTTTTAGTAAGTAAAAATGGACGGAGACTAACAAAAATACCATAAAAAATACACGTTGTATTACTATAGAGGTCATGCCGAATAAATTAGGTCAACCTCCCCCCGCAAATGAACGAGAACCTTTTAAAAACAAGACCATAAAAGCTACCGTTTGCACAGCGACAGCGACGAGGCGAACGGGACGCGCTGCGCAGGGTTACTCATGAAACACGATGTGCCGACTTGCTGCCAATCTAAAATGTGTTTTTAGTTGGTATTTTTGCATATATTGACGCAGCAATGATTCCACTGTCTAAAGGTCATTTAATTATTCTTATTGTTATTATAATTATTATACCTCCATCTACGCTGCTAATATTGCACCACAGCCTCGCGTTGCCCTTCGACCACGAATACGGGTATTGGGCCCATGATTTTCCAAGCAAAAATAGTAATACTGTCCCGAATAGCCATAATCGCGCATCAGGTGGTCGTGTTCTCATTTTTCTAAAATATTAACCCAGAAAATCATCCAAATATTGGTAAATCCAGCGTAAAAAAACATAAAAATCCGAGTAAACTAGGAAATATCGTTTTCATTATAGAGTTTAATATTTTATAGCTCTTATATCTTTCTAAACATAGTAAATTTTTGAAATCTTGAAAATTTCGATGAAGAAAACGTTTAAATATTTATTTTTAAGAAAATGTTGCTGTTCTCACAAGAACAACACGCTAAAAACACTAATAAAGTTGCAGAAATCGCTCAAGGATCTTAATATTCTATTTACTAGTAGTAGGATCTTTTTGTTTTTGCAAGAACAACACGATAAAAAATACTAATAACAATGCAAAAGTCATAAATAGCCTGAATATTTACTAATAGTCAAATTTTGCTGTTTTTGCAAGAATAACACACAAAAAACGGAGTCGATGGTGTGAAAATGGTCCGGAAACGGGAGCCAATTTCAGGGTGTGCCCTCGGCCACAGATTTTGGCAGCATAGTGAGTGGCCCTGCTAGGGTGCGGTGTGGCAAAAAGAGAGTCGGGCGGGGCTCTTATCAAAAACGAAATGGCGTCCTGTAAATTCGGTGGATGAGTGGACCGCTCAGGTTGGGCTAAGCCTTTGGCAAGGGTGCGACACGCATTTTCAAGAATTTCCGGTTCTTTCGCATTATCGGGGGGGGGCAAAATTTTTTCTAAGGATCCGATTTTTCAGATATAAAGAGGAAGTGAATCTAAACGATGTGCTGCCTGATCTGCCTGAACGTAAGAACATTACAAAAAACATCCATTTTTGACCAAAACAGGCCAAACCATTCTCAAAAAAAATTTGCACGTTTTTTACTGGTTTTTTTCGCTAAAAATTTATTAAAAACGCATAAAATAATTCCTACGTGATTAGGCATTTCAGAATCATAGCAAAAAGTTTGTCCCACCCCCCGATATTGCAAAAGCACCGTTTTTTTTAAAAGATTTACACCGCCGGGAATCAGTAAAACAGCCTCGAGACGCTTCCCATACACGAAAAACCAGAAAAACCATCCGGGCAACACTTTTTGGGTGCGAAATGTGTCGATCGCCTCAGGGAAACGAAGTCCCGGCCGGACATGCTTGCTGCTGATTATGGAGAGCCGGGGCAAACATGCCCCCGCTGGGGGCCCTTTCTCCAGATCCACCCCCTTTTGTGCGCTGTCCCCTCAAGTCTGACACGGTCAACAAAAATAACCGTTTATCCCCATACACATACAAAACATACAGCGGCGCATAGTTAAAGCCCATTAAATCACAGGAGTGGTCAGTGAAAGCCCGGGAAATTGTTGCATATCAAATGGTCGTTGGATGTGGGCTCCTATACCTCCTATGGCTCCTATGTTGGATGTCAGCTTAGCTTGATGACTTCAGTACCTAAAAGAGACGATTTGCGTTCATTTCCCCGAATCTCATTGCGTGGATTTTTCATCTTATCTATCTTCATATGACCCGTTTTCGCATTTGTAAGCGAGTTTTGAGCAAAAGGCCAACTATTGAGCTATTTTTATTATTTCCCCGTATCCTACTATATATAAAAAAATAGTGTCTGTGTGTGTGTGTGTCTGTGTGTGCCACTTTGCATCCACTTCCGGATGGCTGTCCGGAGGATATCTCGATAGGGGATGAATTTTAAGGTATGTATGATACGTCATTAGATGCGTAATGGCCTGGAGATGACTGCACGCATATCAGATTTAACAAAATCACCTATTTTCGACATTAAATTTAAGTTTTTGTAAAAACATCTTTGTTAGGAACAATTAGCGTAGACCGGAAGTGGGGATTCGACTATATAAAGGGGTTTAAAAGGTAGTTTTTCATTTTTTGTCATCTGAATTCAGGAAAATTATGCAAAGTGAAGGATAAAACGGGGTCAGACGGGGCCAGGGTTGAAAACAATAAAAAACCCTGAAACATTTTTAGTTGAAATTTTCGTCGACAATTCAATATTTTTGTCTTTTTAATAGTTTTTATCTTAGTTTTTTTTTGTAGCTAGTTCCCCCCCCCCCGATAATGCGAAAGAGACATTAAATGAGCTATACGAAAGCTTCAACTTCCACTCTTAAAATCGGTTTTTAGACCTCCGAACGAAACCGAATAAGTAGCATAATTTGGAAATCGGCGAAATGAAAATCGGTAAAATGAACGTATATCGATGGGATTTTTCAGAATATTTTCCAATTTCCTGTAAAAAACTTACGGTTTCCACCTGACTTATTGTGTCCATGGGCCCCTCGACGGCGTGCCCGGTGACCCGGTTGTCAATGTAGATCGCGTGGTCGTTGCCGCCCTAGACACCCTTTATCAATAGTTCAACGCAAGACCAAACCGGCATCGTGCGATCCCCGAAAAAGTGGATGCTGTCGAATTCTTTCTCCAGGTAACGCAAACAGAACGTCTTGTCCCAGCCGGTCGGGTAGACATCCACCGAGATTTGGCCGCCTTAATCAAATTTAAAAAAAAACGAAAATAAACATACCAATAGCAAAAGTCAGGCCGTAAGATGCGAATTTTTCTTCCAAAATTTTCACAAATTGCTCACGAATCTGAAAAAAATATCTGTTGTATTTAGCTCTGCCCTACTTTATGCTGATTGTCGTAAACTACAAAGTCGGCCCTCTCCTCGTGCGTACAGCTTCTGCCGATCGGCGAGAAATTGATCATGCCCTAAACACAATCATAATTTTTTTTAAAAAGGCCATACATTTCTGAACTCCACAAAGTTGCCCCGTTTCACCGGCAGCCGAAGTTTCGAGAAATATTCGAGGACAAAGTTAATCAGATCTTGCAGCTTATCCTCGCCAAGTCGAGTTTGGATTTTCTAAAATAAAGATATTGATTAACTTTATTGGCCATACGTGGACTGGGTATGCCTCATTTCCGTGGTAGCCAACGACACCGTTCTCGGCAAAGACGTAGTCAAATTGTTGGAGTACTAAAAACCATGATTTCCGGTGAGCAACGCCTACGATGATCAAGATCCTGTCCGGCGAGTTGTTCGGCAATTTTGTTGAGATCCGAGCCGCCAACGACGGCTAGCTGCGTTCCGGAAGAGCGAATGTTGGCCAGAAATTCCTTCATTTCCGATGTGATATCCTGGAAAAAATTTATTAAAAAAAGGTCCTTACAGTTACAAAAAAGTTACGACAAAATCGCTCCCAATTACCTTTCTAGCAGCCGTCAAGGTTCCATCAACGTCAAAAAGCAACAACGTTTTGCCCATTTTGCCTGCAACAAAACGTCGGGTCTGTGATACACGCTCGCAAGTCCGCAGCAACAAGGAAGACAAGCCTCGCATAAAACTTCAAAAAAATTTAGTCGACTGCTAGTGCTGAAGTTGGCTAGAACGGGGTAATTCCCAAAGTTCAGATGTAGCTAAACAATTTATTATTAATGCTTTTATTCGGAGGCACATGCTTCAAAAAGGGTACAGGATAAACGACAGGCGATTCGGGAATGGTTTAGCTAATAGAACCCGGCGACAGACCATAACACACGTGGAATACACTCGGGGACTAGGGGCAGAGATAAACGGGGCCAATAGAGCGCGCCCGCAAAAGAGATCGGGACGGGAGGGGGAGGCGAGAGATTGAGGCAACGCTTCCACATCATGATGAAATGAGAATTGATCTCGCGAGAAAGGTGGAGGAGGGAGCCTGTTAGAATATCCAGAATACAAACGCGGATTTCTAAAATCTCGAATTCTTATAACCTCGGATTTTCAGAATTCCGAATTATCATATTTTGCATTTTAGAAACTCGAAATTTTGATAGGCTTAATGCGGGGCTAACCGTGCAATTTAAAGGTTCTCGTCGTTGAGCCAATGGAAATTTCGAAACTCTGAAATTCGCACAAAAAAAGAAATTTCGAGATTATAACAATTAAAGAGTCTGAAACACCGAAAAGAAATGTACATGAGATCAATCCTCGATTTTTGCCTCTTCATCAACCGGCTCCTGCTTTGGGACCGGCGCGGCCACCACCTCCTCCTTCTTCTCCTCCTCCTCGGGACCCATTCCGAGCAGCGTCAGGATGTCGCCCATCGTGCTCAGCGAGTTCAGCAGCATTCGTTTCCGCTCCATCTGCTCGTCGAGGCGTAGCAGCACGTGATACCTTTCACACTCCAAAAGTCCGAGAGTGATCTAAAAGAGATTGGTTCGAAAATGGAGATTTCTCACCTGCACCCATCGATGGTGCTGCTGACAGTTCTTTTTGGCCTTTTGGCAAAAGCCCAGCCCCAGGGTGCGCTCGATATTGTCGAATATGTTGTAGACCTAAAATTGCATTAAAGCGAAAAATATTTGAAAACCTCATCAAAAACGGCGGAGTCCTTCTGATTGTTCCAGGCCAATGGAAATCCACAAATCTGTAAAACATCATTTTTTATCACCGAGTGTACAATGAAAACTTCACCAGCTCAAAAAGGCCAAGAAATTCCTTTTAAATGCTATTCTAAATATATTTTTATTTTTTTAAATACCTTCAATTCTTTCTCCAATTCGCCCTTATAATGATCGGCACACATGACACGCAGTCTTTTACAATACGTGTTGCTCGTTTTGTTCAACGCATCGCAGAATAGATTGTCCGGGTTTTGCTCTTTCATCTGAAAATGACAATAGGACCGTTTTATCACAACAACAAACTTCTTGCGAAGATCCCAGCTCGCTCTGTTTTTCCTGCTTGACGAAGCAACGTTCGATATGTTTCGGCAGCGCTTTTTCGCCCACATCGGCCGCGCAAACCGGGCAGAAGTAGCTGATTGAGCCCTAAAAAAACATAAAATAGTTTTCTAGATTTGTGGGTACTTTTTCGGCCTCGTTGTCCACCTCGTTTTCGTCATCACTGTCGACGGGGTCTATAGCTTTGACCGCCTGTAAAAAAAGTATAATTTTGGCTCGAAAAGTCTCACATTGACCCAACGCTGGACCAACACCATACGGTCGACGAGTTCCTTGGCCCGGACGAACGACGCTTCAATCTAAAAAAATTTTTGTCATGAATGAAATCAAAATTTTTCAAGCTTCTCATTTTTCCCCTTGCGTTTCGGTGTATTATCGAGCCGTAAAAGCGCGTTCTCACCTGAACTTCCAACTTCTTGCCCTGCCTGATGCCTTCGGTGAATTGGCGCGGTTGCTTCCAGTAGCGAACGGATTGCTTCTTGGCGTGCTTGATGCGGGCCTAAAAATAACGAAAATATCGTCTATATTAAAATACTCACCTCAGCCAGTCGCATTCCACAGTCATCAGAGCAGTATTTGCTATTTTCGCGAGCGGTGAGGATGCATTCAGGGCCTTTAAAAAAAAGATGTAATCGCCATTGATACTTGTCAATATATATACCTAGACACTGGTGAGGGGTGTTTTCACGTTTTCTCGGTCGCCTGGCAGCGATTTTCTTCTCGGTAGCAATGTTCACCTCTACCAAGGCTCGGGCTCGCACCTCTTAAAAAAACGAATCACCTCCGGGATTGAGTTTACCTTTAGGGTCATACTTCGACCGGCCCATGTAGATCTGATCGTCGTCATCGTCGTCCGAATCGAGCTGGAAGCGGTCCGTTATTACCGAATACATATCATAAAGAAGTGCTTAGCAATTTTTAACTACCAACCGGCTTCCTCTTGCGCCCTCGCTTCCGCTTCTCCGGCAGAAAGTCTAAATAAGTTGTATCAAATCGCCATAAAAAATCAAAAACCTTTCGCTGGCTCCTCCTTGCGGACAACAAGACATGGAAAATGTGGGCACTCGGCCCACTTTTCTGGAGTGCACTCTTTGCAATTCTTGGCTCTGAAGCAATGTATGCATCCCACTGGATTCGTGTCGACGCAACGGTTGCCTAAACGAAAGTTAATTGAAGAATTCGGATCCCAACCAGTCTCCTCCGCGGACTTTTTCTTCTCCACCGGGGCAGCGGTCGTTATCGTCTTGTAGATAATCTTCAGGTTGGGATCAGAGGTGATGCAGGAACTGCAGTACCATTTTTCGATGGCGCCGCCCTCCTTCTTCGTGACCTGGCGAGCATGAGTTTTTTCGAAAAGCTTGTTTTCTACCTTGACGCAATCACCGTGGAACCAGATGTCGCATTTTTCGCAGGCAATCATGAATCTCTTGATGTCACTGGATTTGCAGAAGCAGTAGACCTAAAGACAAACGATAGTTGGTGACGTAATCTGAATACCTCTGGCTTCACATCTTGCGTTTCGGTGACAATTTCGGTCAGGGCCGACGTAGATTGAGCAGCAGCATCGTGCGCGGAAACTGTCACTATCGTAGGCTTTTGCTCCAGAGCCTGAACAGGTTTAGGTTTAGAGAAGCCGGGAAGCCACACCCACCTCGGCCGGTATAATCAATTCCTGCTGCTTCGGCTGCTCCATCGCAATCACCGAGGCAACGACGCAGTTTATCGACTCATCTATCGAGGAGAGGACCTCTTCCTTCCTGCCCTCCGCGACACGGGATATCGTCTCATCCAGCGAGGAGAATAGATCGTCCAACGGGTTGGAAGGCGGGTGGGGCGGGAGCTCTTCTTCAGGTTCTGGCTTTGGTGTTTTCTAAAAGTGACATCGGTTAGGTAGTTAATTATGTTTTACCAAGACGTTGGGTTCCCCGTTAACGATCGTAGTGATCTCGACCGTGGATTCCGGCTCGATCTTTACCGTCGCGGCCGCCTGGACCGGTGTTTCGGGCTCAGTATTTACCGTTGTGGTCTTCTCAGATGTTGGCTCAGACTCCATCTTTACGGTCGTATCCATTTCGACCGTCGTTTCGGGGTCCATCCTTACTTATTTTTTGAAGCAAATTGGACGGAACGGACCAAAAACTTTAAAAAATTTAGTTTGAAAGATGTACACGCAAGGGAATTTCGGAAACGGCTTGCCCACAAAGTCCGACTGTGCAGCGTAGCCGTACTAGTCGCCGGCCTCGGGCCACACAGCGGATACACCCTTACTTAAAACTGCAACGAAGGATTGGGCAGCGTAACGCTAAAAATCTCTGCGTCTCTCAATCTGGGGGCCTCTGGGAGTCTGTGCGCTGGGCTGGGGTACGGTGGCTGGGACACCACATTCGGGTGCAGGCTGTCAACGACGGGGCTGTCTGTGAAGGGGACCCCCGGAGGGCCCCCGAAAATAAGCTGGGGATTGCGTTAAAAAGCCGATTTTAAAAAATTCCGACGTGATTAGCAAATTTGCGAATATACGATTTGTAGAAGAACACACGGCGCGTCTTTTGAGCACAAAATCATGGAAATCGTAGTTTGATTCTTAGAGCTTATACGGTCGGAAGTTTTCCAGGTTAAAGGTTAAGTATTTAAGTGAGCTTCAGGCTCGTTTCCGGCATAAAAGATCTCGAATTAAGGTAGTTTCCTGCGTAGATTCTGAATATGAGACTTGTTTTTCCGCCCGAGCTCATATTTTCTTGATAAAACCCATATTTGCCTATAAAGGCAGCACTAAGGCCCGTAGCGAAGCAAAATATAGAGAAAAGTGTCGCGACACCGCCAAATGCGATTTTTAAACCATAAAAAGTTTGATTTAGCTCCGAATTTTAACTTTTAGCCTGAATTCTGGCCAACATCGCGTGCGACTGTCGTGGCCCATTTTCTATTGCGCGCCCTCCGGTCTTTTTTACCGTACCCCCATGCCAGAAGTAATTTCAGCGCCTAATCCCTTCCTTGCATTGCTGTTTCCGCTGTGGGCCAATGAATGACCGACAAAGTTTTCAAAACCGATGTTTTGATTTTGTAAAATTACTTTATTCTCCTCATCACCTTCCAAAACTTCATTTAAATTTTCAGATGTCACTAAGCCAGTGGAGAATCGACTCTTCCCACGCGTCCCGCGCTGCACGTACAGCGGACAGTGCCGCTTACTCCCCGCCCGGCTTCTCGAATGTCGGCCAGACTGTCCAGCATCACGTCGAGGCAGAGGTATTTTTATAAAATTATCAAGGCTTTGTCCAACCGGAATCCGTTATTTTTACGCCGTCTTTCCAGCAATCCTCGGATCAGCAAGAACACCTAATGAAGAAGCGAGCGTGGGATGTGGCGATGGGCCCGGGTAAAAGGTGGGCAAAGTCTTAATAAACAAGTATATCTTTTTAGTTTGCCGATGAATATGTTCATGATGTACATGGCCGGGCGTTCGATATCAATCTTTCCGATCATGATGGTCGCGATGATGCTTTGGCGACCGTTGAAGGTGCGTTGCAGAAATAAATAAAAAAATAATCAGTTTTAGGCCCTATTCTCTGTCAACAGCACATTCAAGCCGCTAGAGCACGAAAGCACCGGTTCGCTGTTGCCGCACAAGGTGCGTATTTCTAACAACCGAAAAAAAGAATGTATTTTAGCTCGTCTTCCTGCTCGGAAATTGCGGTGTCGTGGCGCTGGCTATTTACAAGGTATAGGCTTATTTAGTTTTCTAGGTAGTTTCCTTTTTTCAGATTCACACGATGGGACTGTTGCCAAACTACGACTCGGACTGGCTGGAATTCGTGCCGGAAGCGCGGCGGATCCAGTACACGTTGGTTGGGGACCTTTTCGTTTAATAATGTGCCATTGCTCTTCTTCCGTCCTCCCGTGGGGGCGTCACGTTGTGATCAGGCTATTTTTCGGATTCTTTCAAGTGTGCGTTATAAAGTTTTTTGGTTTATTACGATTGAAGTTTGCGTATCGAAATTTCACAAATAATGAGGAAAACTGGCTAGGAAAGCGCGTAAAAGAGGGTAGTTAAGAGGAAAATTGTATTTGTCGACGGGCCGAGGGCGGCAGAGACGGCGAGCGAATCCCATGCCAGCAGTCTTTCCTCAATCAGAAGACATTCTCCTGGAATACACAAAATATGTTGTTTTTGACCAAAATTAAGGTTTTTTGATCGAAATTGCGAATTTTTGACGTTTTAGATAGTTTTTCTAATCGAAATAAAGCTTTATTTTAGGAAAAAGGTACGTCATAGTCAGTTACTAGACTCATAAAAAAAATGTCTATCCCCAGTCATAATGCAAAAGAACCTAAGTCGGCGCTTCTTACCATCCACATCATAATATCCAAGCTGGCAAATGCACGTCGGGCCGTCTGCATTGTTTTTGCAGACCTGTTTCACTAAAAAAAATATAGATCCGGCCGTTTTCACGAAAATACCCGGGCATTCATGGAACCGGCAAAAGTTCTGGAGCACACACGTCCCGGCCTCTTTTTGGTAACTGATAATATAGCTTTCGGAAAGCTAGATTCTGTCACTTACACTTTGTGCGTCGGGCAGTTGCACGTCTCGTTCCAGTCGTTGTGGCGCATCATGATGAAGTCAGAGTTGAACTCGGGCTGTAAAAAGAATAGCCATAACGGCCTTTTATAAGTGGACCCACGCTGAGCTCGCATTTCGAGCCGGCGGTCGGGCAGCTCATCACGTAGTGGCCCTGCGGCGTCTTCTCGTCACAGGGGTTGGGGCAAAAGCTGAAAAAGGGCCAAAAGTTTACCTTATCCTTGCAGTTTACTTTCGATAATTTCGCATTTTTCGGGGGTTTTAGCGGTCAAAAATGGACGAAAAGTTTAGTTTATGCATACCTATGCATGGCACAATTTCCGTCTTCTGGCATCCGGTCAAACTGCAGCGTTTCGAGCAATTCGGCGTTCCACGCGGCCTGAGAGTTTAGACAAAAATGGAGTAAGTCTTTTAGAGTTACGTAGGTTCAGTTTCTAGCGTGCACCCACCGGAAGCTGGCCCTCCTTGATCTCCTTGGAGTCGAGTGTGCGGTAGCCGCAGAACGGGATCGGCGCGCGCATAAACTCGAAGCGCATCGTCATGTGGCAAAGAATTTGGCCGCCGCTGGAATTTGAGGATTTTTTAATAGTATAAAGTAAACAGCGGGATAATTTACTCACGTCAAGTCCTGCTCCATCCACCGCTCGTCGAGGGCTTCGCGCATGAATTCGCCACTGAAATAGATGTACAAAAAAACAACTATAAAAATTACGTGATGCTTGTATTCTTCTTGGCGAGCAGCCAGGAATTGCCGGTCCGTTGCTCGTGGGTGATCACGTTGTAGAGGGTTTCGATGCATTTCTGGAATGGTTGAGTGATAGAAAGACTTCTACGATTCAGGGGCAAGCCAGCAACAATTCCTTGGGAACAAAGAGCTTTCGGCGCCCTACATCCATTTTCATCGACGAGTGGATGCCGCAGACGTCCCGATCGCTGTATGCCTTGTAGAATCGATAGCCGACGCCGTCCGGGTACCCGTATTCGTAGCTGAAAAAGGGTATTAAAGTATGCCACAGCTGTAGTTTAAAGCCTAAACTGTACTCAAGAGGTTTTTGGAGGTTCTACAGTATAAAAAGATGCAGGAAAACAACCAGAAGCATTTTTTGCGTGGGGGTTTAAGCTGAAAAAACGCCTCGCAAAAGCCTTTTTAAGTCGAAGGCCCGAATTCTTACTTTTTGAACATTTTGAAATTAAAAACTTTGCAAAAGACTTTATTTTACGTTGCGCTTCGTGTTCTGTTTGCCTTTCTTCGTTAACGATTGTTGAATTGTTGAATTGTTGAATTGTTTAATCAACTCTAAAACCACATAAATAACAAAAAATGTACCCTTCGATGGCGCGGAGGACGTGCTTCTTGTGCAGACGGTAGTAGAGCGCGAGCACGCCGAGTCGCTGGTAAAAGGTGAACCTCTCTTTGAGGGGCAGCGTGCTGAATATGCTGGAAAACAACATTTAGGATCAAGAGCCCCTTGCTTGCCTGACGACATCAGCATCAGTGTCCGGGCGGAGCTTCGGGCTCAACGAGAACGCCGCGTAGATGAGAGGGTCGTCGAGGTTCTTTGGGTCCTCTTCTTCCGGTGGTTCCTAGGTTTTAAAAACATAAAAAAATTATTTTTTGGTATCTTGTGCAGAGCAAAAATTTAAAAACAAAAGAGATTAAGTGTATCAAACCCATATTTTGCAGTGAGAAGTTTGGAATAATGGCTTTTAATATGGCTTTAGGTAGTTTTGGTCTTTTACGTTTTTTCTTACAACGTCGCAAGAACAATTTTTATTACAGTAGTTTCTAGATCGTGTTTAATAAACGAAAATACACTTAAAATAGAGCATTTTGAAAGAGTCTAAAACATCGTTTTTGGCCGAAAACCGACTTTTCCATCAAATGTTGACGAAATTTTCGTTCTTCTTTTAATCTTTGGGCACTTTTGCGCGTCAAATACGAAAAAACTGCAATGCACCCTAGAAAACCTTATTTACAAGCTTAAAAAGTATTCTCCTCCCCCGGAAAAAAATGGAAAAAGCACGTAGTAAAACCCCGAAAACTACGCCAAACATCTCTAAACGAACCGTCGTCTCTGGCTCGTCGCCGAAAGCTTTTCCAAGCAAAAAGACGAGCAAAAATATTGCAAGCCGTGGCCGCATCCCAAAATGAACCAATTCCTGGGAAAAACGAAATTGCAGTTTTGTAAATTCAAATACTTTATTCCTAAATACCCATGCAATTTGTACAGTCATTTTTGGTCTATTCGGACTTTTGCTTGGCGGCGCCGCGACAGCACACGCAACGCACGACGCAACGCGTCAGCCGGTAGACGAGGTAGGTGACGATGAAGAGCTAGAAAGGGTGTAAATTTCAAAATTAAATAAAGCCAAATTAAAGCCTGGTAGCAGCAACGCGCGCACAAGGTGGTAGTGTGATTCGGAACGGGGTGTAGGCTGGCTTTCCTTCGCCAGGCGCCAAATGACGATATTTTTCTGTGGTTTCTATGCATATAATCTCGCCGTTTTTGTCGTTTCGCGTTGGGTTCAGACGCGTGGCGTGCGCGTTACGGCCAGACGAGCGGATTACATAGCGTGTACGCTGGCAACAACTTACAACCGAGCCAAGCAAAGCCAGGACATCGAGTTGATAGAGCTGTATGAAGTTGAGGTTCACACTTTCCGGCACGAGTTGGTCGATCGTCTAGAGATACGATAAGCTACAGACAACGGGTTTGGAAATACCTTGAACTCGGCCAAAAACGTCGTCCACTTGTTCAGCAACTCCTCGGGCTTTATCGGCTTTTTGGCGGCCATTTTGGAGAGTTTTTCGGCGGTGGCGGCAAGTCTAAAAATGGGTTGGGCTTTGGTTTAGATTGGGCTCGGTTGAGACTTGACCGAGGCTTGGCTTCGCTTTACGGACGGCTTTGTATTCTCAACCAAACCCACTGCTTATCATCGATGAGCTTCTGAATGGCTTCGACAAGATGGTCAGGGGCGCTGAGCGTCAACTTGTTGAGGACGATGGCCAGGCCGAGCTGCTCGGCCGTGCGCGCATTTTTGAGTTGATCTCCGAAGAGTGGGATGGCGATCATGGGTTTTCCGGCGAGGATTGTTTCCTGAAATGGTGAAGTTCACTCACTGTATGTCACTCACTCACTCTCTCTCTCGCTCTCTCTCTCTCTCTCTTCTCTCTCTCTCTCTCTTTCTCACCTGATAGCTGTTATATCCACCGTGTGTGATGAACCCGACCGTCTTTTTGTGCTCTAAAAATTGTTCATCTACGTTGGAACGATGGTACTCACTCAAAAGATCGGCCTGCGGTATCCACTTCGTCAGCTTCACATTTTTCGGCTTAATCCCGTCAATATCCGAGCCGGTGTACCTCATCACGAATTGGTAGTCGGGGAATTTTCCAAAGGCGGTCATCAGGGATTCCTGGAATTTTGTATTTTATATTTCACTGTGTAGCCTAGTGGTGTAATATGTATCCTATCGTAGTCCACCTCTCGCGGCAAATTTTTCGGTAACTTCGAGGACCTGACGCTACGCCGTTAAAAATTTTCAGCGCAAACACGCAAACATTTACACGTTGTTCTATTCAGCTAATAGGGCGCGTTGACGTTTCTCTGTCTGACTTTGTCGTTCTCTCTCTCTCTCTCTCTCTCTCTCTCTCTCTCTCTCTCCCTCTCTCGCTACCTACCTTCCAACTCTGCGGCATCATTGTCGAGTTTGCCACCGAGCCGAACGACATGATGAAAAGTCCCTTCGTATTCGAAAGTAGCTTCTCGTACTCCTAAGATTTGTAAGAAATTTCTGAGTTATTTCTTATATGTATTACTTTCGATTTTTCAGTATTTCGTTAATTTATTCATATCTGAATTTCCAAACCTCAGGCAACGCCTTCGCGTCCTTAAACTGCATCCCAAGTCCGCCAATGTTGACGACCTTATGCAGGGTGGGCGTTGCTTGGGCGTACAGCTCGTTCGTGTTCACCATCACCAGAGGGCACTGTAGAGGGTTGGATTCTAATTCTCGCCCCAAGCACAATAACTACCGTCGGGGCGATGTCGAGGTGGAGATCCGGGAAATCGGGGCGGATGTGTTTGCGGAAGAGGGCAGTTTGAGGGTTCGGGATCATCCTGGAGAAAGTTGGTGATGTGGCAGGGATTATTTGGGAAATTGGCCTGGTGGGACTATGCCTCTACAGGATTAGGGGCACCTCGAAGCGTTCGGACGCGTTGGCTGCGTAACTAACTAATCCAGCGCTACGAGATTTCACGCAAGTCTGATCTCTCTCTCTCACTCTCTCTCTCCTCGCTCTCGTTCCCTCTCTCTCCCTCTCCCTTACCATGGATGTAGGGCAAATCCGAGGGTGTTCCCGATGAGACTCTTCACCCGCTGCGTGAACGTCATCCGATTTCCAGAGTCCATGACGCCAGCTGGAATTCTCTATCTATACCGTTCGCTCGCTCTCGCTCTCACTCTCACTCTCTCTCTCTCTCGCTCTCACTCTCTCCCTCCCTCTCTCTTTCCCACTTTCTCTCTCTCAACCTAGACTTACGTGGAATGAAGCTGGAAAAGTAGGGTACGCCCACCGAGGCCCCGATATTCGCTCGCAGGTCGCCGGAGACGAGCCAAACCCAGGATTTGATCTGGAAAGTGTAGAATTGGCGGTGCGCACAAATTTAGGGTGTTCACTGGATCCGCGCGTAGTCGGAGAGGGGCTACGTGGGGCGCCAATCGACAGGCTAGGTCTATGGGTGTTTTCGGTGTTTTCTGCTCTCGTTACGGTGTCAATTGGAAGTTTGAAATTTGATGCAAAAAATTGGAAAGATCTTGGTATCACGCTCCCTTAAAATTGTTCCAGTGTTGCGCCGAAAACTGAGTTGTAAGCGCGTTACAAACGCGTTACGGCCATCAAACCGGGCCATATTCCCCTGTCACCGTCCCTTTAAAACCCACCCCAGCCATGTGGATGATGCCCAGCGGGCAGTAGTCGTACGCGTGCGTGAAGACGACGTCAAACTTTTCCGCTTTCAGGAACGGGACGAGTTCTTGGTTCCGGATGGTGCCTGAAAGTTTAGGGTAAGTTAAGACAAGGGTTTAAATCCTTACCTTCACACGATTCGCCCATGATCTTCCCCCAGAAGCTCATCGCCTCCCTGCCCTTCGCGTCGAAGAAGGAGAAGTCCTGTAATCATCAAAAAATTTTCTACTTTAAAGGTGCTAGAAAGGCAAAAATTTAGACTATACTTCCAAGTTCCTTTAATGGATTATTTCCTTACCCGGAACGTCATATGGGACGTCATTTCATCCATGTCATCTTGCGTCACGTTGCCGGAGGCATCGACGTTGAATTCTGGAAATTGGGAAATTTTCTCGCTCCCTGCCTCTCCCTCTCTCCCTCTCTCTCTCTCTCTCTCTCTCTCTCTCTCTCTCTCTCTCTCTCTCTTCTCCTTTCACCTGCCTTTAATGCTCGAATCCTTGTCGATAGTCTTCCGCAACCCTCCTTTGTACGGATTTATGTTAATGAGGGTGACATCATGCCCTCCCTCTGCCAATGTCTGCGCCACTCTCTTGTTGAACAAAATCTGAAGGACGAAATTGAAAAATCGCTCTCGCTCGCTATCTCTCTCTCTCTCTCTCTCTCTCTCTCTCTCTCTCTCTTTCTTTCTTTCTCTCTCTCACTCTCTCCCTCTCTCTCTCTCTCGTTCTCTCTCCCATCTTCAAAATCTTCAAAATGAAATTTACCTGACTATTCGAGAATTCCAAAATGAAGAGTGCCACCTTGGCGGCCGACGCCAGGGAGGTTAGGGCAAAAATAAGCAAAAGCAGGCGCATGGCTGAAACGTAAGGAGTAAAAAACCGGCATTTTCATGGGATTGGAAGGCCGCGAATATATGAGGTGTTAGTGAGAAGGTGAGAGAGATAGAGCTAGAAAGAGAGCGAGAGAGAGAGAGAGAGAGAGAGAGAGAGCGAGAGTGCGAGAGACAGAGAGCAAAAAACGGGATCATGATCTATAACAAGGTAGGGCTAGATCGATACAACTTTAGAGGGGTAGTGACAGCACTAGACAATCTTTACCAACTGCTAAAATCCCGACAATGGCCAATTCAAAAATTTCCTCGCTTATTTTTATACAAGTGCGAATGCTGAGAAATCGTCGAAAAATGTGATAAGACAGTCTGTGATCGGGTGCGGGTGCAGATTAGCACGTTTCGAGGGGTGGACAGCAAGGGGGCCAAAAAGACTGGGGGAGAGAGGGTCAAATTGTGAAACTCTCCAGTTGCATCACCGAAAAAACAGATGGGGGTACAGATCAGAAACGATCAGAAACCCAAAGGAAATGATGCCGACGGAAGGACTTTGGGCTGGATGTTTGCCAATGCGCCAGGAAAATAGCGGAAATTCGGATTCCCGCCAGTACCCACTGGGATCTTGGATCATGGAATCGACATCATATCTACGCATTAAAAGTAATCATCTATAGCTCTGGAAATGGATTTCCCGCACTTTAAGGGGGATGAGACACGCCATTTTATTTTGGTCTTAAAAATGCGGATTTCTATCTCTATGCGTCCTACTATCTCTCTCACTAGCTCTCTCCCACTCTCTCACTCTCTCCCACACACACACTCTCTCTCTCCCTCTCTCTCCCACGCTCTCACTCTCTCCCACTCTCTCTCTCTCTCTCTCTCTCTCTCTCTCTCTCTCGCCTCCCTCCCTCTCCATCTCCATTTCCCTCACGCTCTCTCTTCCTTTCCCGTTTTTTTTCTGTTCTCTCTTTAACCTGTCGTGTTTTTTCGTTTTGGTTTCGACCTTGTTTTCACGTCATTATTATTAATATTTATTTATTGAAGCAGTTTGGCAAAGCCACAAATAAAAATTGTAAACTATATAATTCGGCAATGGCAAGATTAAAGTAGTCGTCATGGAATCAGCAAAAGAGCATGAGTGAGAGCCAGAGAAAGGAACGATGACAGAGCGCGAGAGGCAGAGTGAGAGAGAGCGATAGAGAGAGAGAGAGCGATAGAGTGAGAGAGACCTGTCATGAAATTTCGGGGGGTAGGTTCATGAAAGTCAAATGTGTTAGAGCAGTAATTTTCCGGTGATTATATCATAACTGTTTTGGTGAGGTAAGTTTGGGCAGATTAATTTGCAAGAATTTGTGATTTTGGAATGATCACGGATTCGAACAAAACGAAAGCCCCGAAAAATTTGAGCAAAATTTATTATGTGAGTCTGAAAAAAAAAATCAGGCCAGGGCGGTCCTGTCATTAATGCATCTGGGGCGAGCGGGCAATATCGGTAGATGATCATCAATATAATGTGTACAAGTTCGAGAATGCAACAAAGGCGTGCCCCGAATTATTCCCGTTTCTTCATCTCGGCCAGGATGCCCTTGACGAAGGCGGCGGCCCGTTTCCCGTTCTCCTTGGCGGCCTGCAGCACCTCCTCGTGGGTCACCTCAACCGCGTTTTCCGTGTCGAAGTTGGCGCTGAAAATTGGGGAATTGAATTGAGGATTTCTCTCTCTCTCGCTCGCTCTCTCTCTCTCGCTCTCCATCCTCTCTCGTAGAAAAACTTACATATTGGTGATGAGGCTCATGCCGAGGACCTTAATTCCGCACTGGCGGGCGACGACGACTTCGTGGCAGGTTGACATACCCAACGCGTCGGCGCCCAACATCTTGAACAGGGACACCTGAAAAATGTAGGTGAAGGGACTAGAATTTCGAGGCGTAACTGGTTCAAAAGGAAATCTTTGTCATCCCGCATTTCACGGAGAGGTATTTACGAGCCGAGAGAGAGAGAGAGAGGGAGATAGAGAGAGAGAGAGCGAGAGATAGCAAGACAGCATAGCGTCAAAAACCCTACCCAGCGCGACCGCAACACGTTCAGTAAGGCTAATTTTGGAGCCCGAGTGAAACCCCGTGAATTAATACACCCACCTCAGCCGGCGTCTCATACTGTGGGCCTCCGCACATCACGTAGATACCCTCAGAAATCCGGATCCCCTGCTCCTCAGCCACGTGCAGCGCCATCTTCCTCAACTCCTTGTCGTAGAGATCGTGAACCGACACGAATCGAGGCCCGAATCGAGGGTCGCTCAGCCCGACAAGTGGTGATTGACCAGCAAGGCCAGGGAGGAAGATGTGGTCCTAAACGAATCCTTAAAAATCCTGTTACCACCCTCACCTTGATCAGCATCAGATCTCCGTATCGGAAAGTCGACTTCATTCCACCGGCCGCGTTCGAGACGAACAGGGTCTTGATGCCGAACTGGTGCATGACGCGCACGGGCAGGGCGCACTAATGGTAGGTTATACTCAAAGGGATGGTGACCCTTACAAGAGCCAGATTCATATCATACTCATAGGGATGGAAACGGCCCTGGAGGCAGACGACACGGTGGCCAGCGATACGGCCGAACAGCATGATGCCCTTGTGGCCAGGGACTGAAAATGGGTCGTTGGGACGTTGAGCTTAAAGGCCAAGCCGACCCGAAGCGGAAGCGTAAGCCTGGACTTGGAAAACCATAAACCAAAGCCTAAGTAAGCCAGCATAAGCAAAAAAGTGGCCTTAAATTGAGCATGAGCCTAAGCTGAGCTAACATACGCTAAACCAGGCTGCTGCTCATTTTCAGTGGATCTTGTTAAGCCTAAACTTCAGCTTACCATGTAGTGGCGGGAAGGCCGGGATGTCATCGTAGGAGACCGGGAACGGGTCCTCGACCAGGTTTCCGAGCTCGCCGAGCCCCGAGCCGCAGATGATCCCGATTTCGGCTTGGGCCTGAAAAATGGTTTTTTAGGGAGAGTGACAGCTGGGGATCATTTTAATTAAAATGAGAAGAGTTTTAGATTTGGGCTAATTTTAAAGGGCGCGGGACAGCTGGGGGACCACAATCAAGGCTCGATTCCATTCATCCCAGGGCCCTTTGAACTCAATTTCATGCCCTAATCGATCGGTGTCTCAGCCCGTTTTCCGTTTTGTTCCACTTCCGGACCGGCTGATCCCGCCACGCAATCCGGACAAAACATTTTGGGCCAAATGCTAGTCTCGCCCCCCCTTATATTGATAAGCGGCCGGCCGGGGAGAGGAAAACAAAAATCGTCTCCCTCCCCAACCGCGCAAATAATTTTTAATCCTTTCAAGCTTGATATGGCTATGCCTAGCCAAGGCGAAAAGACGCGACAAAGCCGGAAAAACAAAAGATCTCACCGGATTTTCGGTATTTTCGGCAGGAAATTACGATTTTTCCAATTTACGGACCGTGTAAGGTCGTTTTAATTCGGAAAATTTTTTATGTCAGCTCGGAAACTGGCAGGATTTAAAGTTAAACGTGAGTCGATTCAAAGTTTAAAAACTGACCCGATCGCCGGCGATTTTTCGGATGCCTTCAGCTGTGTCGAGGACGGCGTCAAACGATTGGCAACTGGAATACGAAATTTTGCTACCGTATCTACCGTAGCGTTTCGTAATTTCACGTTTATAACGATACAGTAATTAGCGTCAATACTTCTTTAACGTGGTATTTGTTGTCTACCGTAATACCCGTACTGTGGCGTACTTTTAGCTTTAAAATAGTATCTACTATATCTTTATGGGGAGCAGTACACGTGGCCAGGAGCTTTTGCAGTATCGGGGGGGGGGGGAGTTTATCGGGGGAAACGAAAACTTTTCAAAATTGTATTAAAAAAACAATGTAAAATTTTTTGGACCAAATTTTTTTCCTAAAAAATGTTTTTGTAGATTTTGGATAGCTTTTTTACCTGAAATACGGCTAAATTTTGTTTGAAACGTTTTAAGTACGTGCTATTACGTCACTCGAAATTTTTCAAATTTTAGAAAAATTCAATTCCCCCCCCCCCCGCGATAATGCGAAAGATCCAACGTATAGTGTTAAATAGGTGCTTTTCCATGATCGGGGGGGGGGGGGATTTTGTGTGGCAATGAGGCGCCAGTGCCACACAGATTTTGGACACCTTTCCCTCTTGTGACGTCCCCATCCCACCCAATGGCTTGCCACTATGGCCTAATGGATAGCATCCTGACCTACAAAACGGATGCCCTGGGTTCGACCTCCGCTCGCGGCAGGGTTTTTGCGTTTTGAGCCCCGAAAAGGTTGGGCATCTCTTTAACCTTTTCAACTCTCCACAGGCTCATTTTTTGTTAGTTGATCTTTTCAACCCCGTTCCCCCGCCCCAGACCAAAAATGTCACGTGTTCGCAAAATGACAGTGCCGCGAGACACCGTTAAATTTTTTATGACCGCGACTCCGGACTATACCTATTTTCGTGGAATCTCCACCGCGGGACCCCCATAAATTGCGGGGGCTGATAACGATGACAATGGACCGCGGGGTCTTTTGTTGGCCGCCGAAATTTCGTCTAGCCACGACATTTGGAGTGTATTTTAGGGCCTCGGAATCGGCGGGCTGTCCCTTTAAAACACCAAAGCATCCAATTTCCGCACACTAATAGAGCAAGTCAAAACTTTCTCTTTGAACGTACTTGACGGTGACGACGGGGCGGTTGTTGTTGACGATCACTTCCATCGTTTTTCTGTTGTATTTTTTGGGGGATATTGGGGGATTTGTCAAACTGAAAAGGGCATTCTCGTCAAGTGGCAAGAAAAATAATGACAAAAGGGCAGAGAGAGAGAGAGAGAGAGAGAGAGAACGCGAGAGAGAGAAATATTTTCATTTCATTACCTAAGTCAATTCATAGGTCGTATCGTCATTTTTGGGAGAAATACAGAGAGGAGAGAGAGAGAGAGAGAGAGAGAGAGAGAGAGAGAGAGAAAGAGAGAGAACGCGAGAGAGAGAGAGAGAGAGAGAACGCGAGAGAGAGAAATATTTTCATTTGTGTTACCTAAGTCAATTCATAGGTCGTATCGTCATTTTTGGGAGAAATACAGAGAAGAGAGAGAGAGAGAGTGCGATAAACATTCGCCAAACTGGAACCAAGGGGCAAAAATTCGATTTGTCAACTACAGTAACCCCCCTTTCTACAGAGGAGCGAGTAAGGGGCAATCTAGCAGAGATTATTGAGGCATTGTTATCTAGCCTGAAGAGGTTCTTAAAGGGCTTTAAAAATAACATACAGGGTGTCCCATAAAAAAGCACCCCTCCGGCATTTCGCCGTATTACATCCCAACAGTCCCAAAATTGGACTGGAGGCGTATCAGACCCTAAATAACCACAATCCTGAGTTATAGCCCGATCGCTACAGTCGTTTTCGAGTTATCGTCAAAATACCGTTTTTGACGCGGTTCTTAACAGTTTCTTCGGCTATCTTTTTGGACTTTGCATCGATTTGCATCGACTTCCGGCTGCGAATCCCTAATTTCGCTTAATATCGGGAGTGACTTTGCGTTACAAAAATTGCTGAAATCAACGGTTATTTCACTAATTTTTATCGGAAAAAAATCTCTAGGGGTAAAGCAGACTTGCCGCTTTATTTTCACTTAATATTCGAAGGGTCGATTTCGACGAAAACCATATAAAAACGGATAATAAAGTTCATTTTTGTTGTATCTCGAAGATTACTGTAGTGATCGGGCTACAACTCAGGATTGTGGTTATTTAGGGTTTGATACACCTCCAGTCCAATTTTGGGACTCATGGGATGTAATACGGCGAAATGCCGGAGGGGTGCTTTTTTATGGGACACCCTGTATAGAATGGATATAAAAAGGCAAAGTCGGGGGAAAGGTGATTATTTTTGCTTGGGAGCTAAGTTTTATTCAAGCTTTGAGAATTCTAATTTGAATGCGCTAACATCTATAACCACGCCTTGCCGGTCCCTTTAAACCGAACCCAAACATCCCGACTCGAAAATGATGTGCGACCCCGGCGGGAGGAGGAGGAGGGCTGATGAGGGGGGTTCCGGGGCGGGCGTAAACAGTCTGTCCATAGGTGGCGCGCGTACTGATAACTCGAAGGGGGGGGGGGGAGGGTCGTCGCTATAGAGTGCCCCCCGCTTCTTATCTACCGCCCCGGCCTCGCGACCCCTCCTCAAAAACGCCGATTTTAATCCACAGAGCGATTGCCCCGGCGAGTCCATGTGACTCCTCTGGACGGGGGCACCGAGACCGTTTCTCAGCTCCACCGGGTAATCAGTCGTAAAGTGGAGCCGGAACTTTTTGAATTTGGGTGATCTGTGGGTTAGGCGGAAAGCGTGACAGGATCGGGAAAAAATTATAAAATATAAAAGCTCAAAATAGAGGGATTAGAAAATATATATAAACCTAATATAGAAGAAAATTAGAAAAATAGAGCAATTGAATATGGCCAAAAAGTATACAAAGAAAGCGCGACTCAAGAGCGTCGC
>CATQJA010002632.1:0-62500 GCA_958295435.1 Mesorhabditis spiculigera
ATTTGGTGATCAGACATTGAATTAGATCTTGTCCTCCGGGGACTGACGACCTGTCCGGCAATGACGATAAAATTAGTGGGGTAAATATTGTTTTGGTGTCAATTGAGAACTGGGTTTGAATTTTCAGGCCAGAAGAAATCCAAAATTTAGAGAAATGACCTGAAAATCAACGATAAAAAATCTGCAGGAAGCTACTAGTATTAAAGTGACTTATAAATGAAATTGATCAGCTAAAAATCAGTTTATCTCACAATAAAAAGACGCTTAAGGTGTTTTAAAGGTGCAACCCTCAAGTGTGAAAAATGACTCTAACGACGCGCAACAAATCCGATAAACTAGCTACAGCCCTTTAAAGCACCAAAGCCGAGTGAAATGAATCCTTTCAAAACGATTTCACAAGGTCTGTGGCGAAAAACGTACCTTAGCTACAGTGATTTTCCTCTATCAACCGGCTTTTCAACTCCCCGGGGTGCTTAGGCGTCACACTTTTGAAAAACCCCTGTCGAACTTGGTGAAAACGCCTGGCTAATGATCGGTGTCACTGTTCTACTGGTAAATTAAAGGCAAGGTGATCCGGTGAGAAAGTTGACTGTATGTGCCTGAGATTGTGAACCAAGATAAGGGCAAACAATCAAACACCCGGGGAAGTTCTCAGGAAAATTTAGGCTGAAGGCGGATTTTTAGCCTAAAATCTATTCAAATACCTTGAGATGTGATCTGGTCATGCGACCTGGCAAGCTAGCAGAGGTTTTTGTGAACTTTGGCAACCCGATGCTTTAGTCAAGGTGATCCCACTGTTTATTTTTAAATTTATGTAACCTTCTTTAGCATGAAAATCTTTGTCCTAGTGGCAAGCTATCAGAGGGTCTTCAGGAAAACGAGCAGTCTTGACTTGAGCATTCGCTTGGCCTTTTTCCCAAATTCTAAAATCCTTTAGCGTCGGACTCCGAGGAAAATCAGATTTTCAAAGAATTTTGAAGCATTTTGTTCCGCAATTTCTAAAATTTTCAGTCAATTATATTTAGTAGAAACGAGCTATCCAGATTTTTACAGGCATCCTAACGTTTTCTCAACCCTTAATTCCTGCTGCACCTTCTCTAAACACCCTGATCAAAACCCAAAATGTCATCCGCGGCTGGGTCGAAAACAAACATTAGAATCCGGGTGAACGGCCAGCTGGCAACGCGGTTTCCCAATGGCCAGCAGAAATTGCGCTTTTTGCTCCTCTCGTGTCCAATGTTTTCTTCTTCTTCTGCTTCAGAGGGGTTCGAAATCCATGGAATGCAATTCAATCAAAAGCGCGCCATTCTAATTCAGATCTGACATTTTGGAAAAATCAGCACGGGTGCAGGGATGTAATTATTTAGGCGCTTCCAGAATGACCAAATAAAGCGAGCAACCAGATCATTAAAATAAGGGTTCAGCGGGGGGTGGAGAGAAACAATTTTGCGTTTTTAAAAGGGATAGATTATGGGGTATGGCTTAATTATATGCTTGGTACGCTGTATTAAGGGGGGGGTAGGTGATAGAGGGAGAAACCCCAAACTGATAAAAAAAATTAAAAAGTTTTGTTGAATTATTAAATTTAATTTTGAAAGTTTTCCTGAGTAAAAGGAGGGGGATGTGGTCGCGCCTGGGAAGGGGAAGGAGCGCACAGGGGGTAGTTTTGCTCCCCAGCGGCAAAGTGAGGTGTTTTTAGGATAAACGCAACAAAAGGCGTAGGGTTCAGGGTGAAATTTTCAAGCCCCAGTTTATCTCAAGGTTTCGGTAGCTAAATTAGAACAATTTATTTCAGTAAAAACTCATAGCCACTAAAATCATTATGAAAATGAAGTTTTATCTTTTTAAAACCGATAGAAGAGGGAATTGTGTTTTTGATTGATTTAAAGCCACGGGTTTTCAGCTTTAACTTTTATTAATTTAATGCTATTCACCGCCGTTCGGGTTAAAATGTCGATAGTTAAATAAGAATGCTTTATTGTATCAGAAAAAGCCAATATCGTACTCCAAATTGTCATAAAAATAGATTTTCATATTTTTGAAAACCAATTCCATGAAAGAATTGTGTTTTGGGCGATTCAAATTAACGTATTCTAGGTTCTACGACTTCCGCGCGTACTTAAAGCCTTCCGGAAATTAGGCAAAGCCAAAATCGACTTCCCAACCCCAAACACAAATAGAGAAAAATAAAAGCTATGGTGTAGTCCGGTCGTCTGAATAACCCTGTTTTCAACCGTTTCCTCAAGGGCTAGCCGGTGAATTAGCTTCAGCACATCCTTTTCCGCAGGGAAATTGCCCCCATCAGCCGCACAACAAAAACAATGCATAAAATTGGGGTGCAAAGATGAACGTAGAGTAGGTAGTTGTGTTTTTTGCCGACTAATGACGATTGAAAATATGTTTTTATCGGGATTTTTAACTAAAATAACTTTCTGGACTTCCGAAATAAGATTCGACAGATTCAGGTAAATATAAACACGCATTGATGATGAATATAGCTTGCTCTATCGTCAATCCATCGAAAGAATGAAGGTTTTTGGTATGATTTTCGACTAATCTTCGAATAATTCGTATAAATCACGACCTTGATCGTGCTCATTTCCAGCGGTTCAACGCTAAAAAGCCGCTCTCTCTTAAGTGGCCACACATTCTTGACATGTTTTCGGAACCTTTTTCCTCGTTGACCCTGTGAATGTTGCCAAAAACCAGACCGAAGGCCAGGCCACTCGAAGTGCCTAGAACGTGTTTTTCCCTAAGGAAACGTCTCACGAGATCCAATTTTTCAGCTGCAAAATCGGGCTCGAGACATGGAGTACGAGACGGAACAAATATAAACATGTGTAGAGGCTCTGTGGGGCCAGATGGGATGATTTATTAACGAAGGGTTGGAAGGAGAATACGGGATTTAAAGGGTACGGTACATGTTCTAATGAAGTTACGTGGGCGGGCAAATAATATCGATTAAGAGAAAATGGAAACACCCCCGTAATAGTTCAAGTTCTTATTAAACCTTTCAAAACTGGTAATTTTTCGTATTTTGAGGTATGTCCATGTTTGTCTTGGCTTGCGCGACGCTTGATGGTTTTAAGGTATCTCAAAAGACATGTGGAATTCAAAAAAAATTTATTCCAAATATTACTACCCGCAAATTCCCAGCACAATCGACAGTGATATGCACGCAAAAAAAAACACCAAAAAATACATAAACTGTCCATAATTTGTTTATTGCGCAAACCCGTAGAGGAATGGATTGATGAGCACGATGAGCAGTTGCATGTCCTTGAAGATGTTCGCGTTCTCGTTGAGGGCTCTAGAAAATGGGGGTGTAAATAGTACGCCCGTACTCTTAAATGTCTATGTTCTTCTTAGCCTTTCAGGCCCTTTAATCGTCTAGTTTGGCCAAGAAAAAGAGGAAGAAATCTTTGTATGGGCCGCGTTGAACGGAACCTAATTACGTGAATGTTGCGTTGAAAGGACAAAAAGAGAGAATGGCTCGGATGGCCAGGGCGTAAGTGGTTAGGAAAAGGAGAGGAAGCTTAGGAGAAGGCTGAAAAAGATGTGTCATCATTCGTATTACATTATAGAGACCTATAGGAGCTTGATGATCGTGAAAAAGTGAATTACTAATTAAGACGGATCCAAATACCGTTAGATGCTTTTCAAAAGCCCTTGCAATCTCTAACTTCCAAATTTGCATCTGAAACTTACTGGTACATATCGTCGCTAACGTATTTCATAAGCGCCAGGGTATTGTAAGGTAACCAGAACACGAAATGGGCGATGACGACCAGAAGTGTCGTACGGAAGACCTTAAAAGATTATTTTAGTAGGTTTCTCGATATCTCTCTTTATCTCTCTCACTCTCTCTCTCTCTCTCTTTATCGCTTTCAATACCTCTCTCCCTTTCTCTCTCTTTCTCTCTCTCTCTCTCTCTCTCTCTCTCTCTCTCTCGATCTCTCTCTCTCACTCTCCCTCTCTCACCTTGCTCCTCAACTGCCTCCTCCAAGCTGGTGCCTTCGTTCCCGATGACTCCGATACCTTGGACACCTTCTTAAGCGGAGGGGTGGTATCATCTAAATTATCCCGGGTTTTCGAATAGACTAATAGAGCTACCTCTAGCATAGATATTATCCATACTCCGGCCATTTCTTTGGAAATATCTGGCAAACGGTAGTGAGCTTCCAAGACGAGAATTGGGCCTCAAGTTCGGGCTCGGCCCCCGATCGGAGAATCGATCGAATGAGCGGCGGATTGTTGAGATCTAGAAAGGGAGAGATAAATAATGTATTAGTCGTAAAACGACATCATTACGAATTACAACTTATAGCATTCTCGGGGTTATACATTATACCGTAACGTAACGTAACGTAAGATCAAATTCTAACATTTGTTTTTAGACGAATTTTAAATATATACAACTTTACAATTTAACGGCATTAACTTAAACGTCATTATTAGGAATTCTCTGCAAGCAATTCCTATTTTTACATTTTAAAACAAAAAAAATATAGACCTCGGCCTTGCCATGCGATAACGAGCGTGTCGCAATAATCTTTACCCGAGCTAGGCAGTGCGGTTCGACGGATACCGTAGTCGACGCTGTTTCGAATTCTGAAACGGAAATATTACAAAATTGTTTAAGCAAGAACCACACTATTATATGAGTTTTATATCATTACTTACGGTGTAGTGACAGTGACTGTTCCATACCACCGGATAGTCCATTTGACGTTGGTTCAGGCCGAATTATGCCGTTCTAAAAAAGGGGAAAATGGACTTAATTATACCTTAAAAACCTTTTCTGGAATTTCAACTTGCAGTAAAAATCAGGTATTTTGAGAATATTATAATATTTTTTGTGGATAATGCGCTATTTCATACCGTAATCAGTTCTATTTTCCGACCCACTTACCGTATGACATGGGCGATTCCTCGAATATTTCACCAGCCGTAGCGCAATGATAAAATAGCAAGTAATCAATACAAATAGTGGACCCCAGAAAACGAGGACCTAAAATACATAAATTACGCGAACTCGCCCAAAAACCCACCAAGTGATAGATATTGTAGATGACCTGGGCCTCATTCCCATACAGTACGCCGTAGTCGGCTTCTGTGGCTTGTTTCGAATCGATCATGGCTCTAAAACAAGCGAATAAATCTCAGTTGTTGAGCCGTAAGCTTACTGTTTAATGGTCCAGATCGTTGTACATTGGTACCAGTCGGTATACGCTTCTACCGTAGTCCAAAAGAACATCTGGGGGATGGCCCAGATTATGGAGAGGACCCAGGCTCCGGAGAGTAGCCAATGGACGACGCTTCCCTAAAAATTAACGAGGTAAATTTGGTGTAATGGGTTAAAGATTGTCTATCAATACGCTGAATAGGTGCTCAACTTAGCACGTTTAGTAAGTTATCCCTATTAATGGCAAAAGTCTATGTATTACTGTAGTGGATTTCCGTCGCTGTTATAGCTTTTCTATTGTCGCATGTCGCACGCGCTCGCATCTATTTGAAGTACAGTTTATGGCTATTGTTTGTCTATTAAAGACTGCTAGAACTCTGGAACGCACACTGTCACCCCGAGGGTGCGCCCGCCAAGAACGCTCAGAGAGGGAGGCGTCATTAGTAGCGCCCCGTACCAGGCAAAGGCCCTCTGGGGTTTGGGGCGCCTCTGACTCCCTTCCCCACTTGGCCCTGTGGTATAGTGGCTAGCGCGTCGGAGTGTGGAGCCAAACATCGCGGGTTCGACCCCGCCCGGTGCGCCTCTTTCTTGCCTTTAAGGGAAATTTCGTCGTTCGTAAGGCACAGACACGAAAACGCCAGATTGCCATCAATTTAGACGTTTCCCATTAATGCGTCGTTTCGCCCAAGTAATATTTTAAGGTAACTTGCCGTTAATTATGTATCGAAACTCACATTGGCTCCCTTCCCCTTCCTCAACTTGCTCGCCCCCAGCACATTGCGCAGCCGATCCAGCGCGATACAGACGACGATATTTGAGGAGATGTACAGCGAGAATAACGAGGAAAAGGCATAGCCTTTACACAGGAGATCTCCCCCTAAAAACACACACACATTAAGACGCTTGGATCCATGTAATCTTCGATTTTTAAGAAAATCAGGCTAACACTCACATGGCCAATTGTAGATCCAGATCCAGATCAACTTGAATAGGGCCACTAGGAGGAGCAGCAAGTCCGAGATGTTCAGGTTGATTTTGAGGAGTAGGAAGCCGGCCTAAAGATTACTAAACTGCTAATACTAATAGATTTTTCTGATTTTAACTTCTAGCAGGACCTTTATTCTGTTGAAAGCACTTATTTTAAAATTTAAATTTTAGCTAAAACCCCGCTCTTTTAGATGCGCTTATAGGATCCTAGAAAAGAGTCGTGTTTTTCTCGCCTTTTTGCAATTAGTCAATTCACGCTCGTGCTCTACCAAAAATAGCCTGATGTTGCAAAGCGCAGTCGGAGGCAAAGTGGCTCATATGTTATTGCAAAGCCCCCCTGATGCGCCACTGGACGATTAATTAATTCTGTTTTTTTCTGTATGCCGACCCGCCGCTCAAAAAGCGGCGAAAATGGGCTTTTGGAGGTTCATGTCAGCGCAAAAAGCTTAAGAACCCGGCTCAAAAAGCACTTCCAGGCCGTGGAAGTAAGCATTAAAAAATTGATACCTTTACACTGTCCTTTGGGGTGCGCTTTAGTTCGGCCATTAGCCTTCGGAGGATGAAGAAATTCGAAGGGGTACCAGCAATAATTAGGAATAACAGGTATGCCATTTCGATGTAGTCGGCGGGGAGGGGTTCGGGATGTTCAAGGGCTGGTTCTTCTGTCCCGTTCATTTTGGGATATCTTAAAAGCTCATTAAAAAGGTTATTATTAGTGAAATATCATAGAAAATGTCTAGAAATTACATGAAAATACTCAGAAAACATTATATAGAGAAAATACCAAAATCTAGCATAAAATCAGCCCAAAAAAATAAAGATTTGTTCTTAAAAATCCAAGGAAAAGCGTAATTTGTAGCGTAACGTAGCATTCATCTAAGCAGACCGTCCCGCAAAAGCAAGATACCCTAAAAATCATGATATCGACTTCAAAATCGATGGAAAAACGTAGTTTGGAGCGTAACGTAGCCCTAATATAGGAAAAAGGATGCGCTAAATCGGAAGAATCAGCCAGGAAATATGAAACATTAATGGCTGAGCCCCCGTCTACCTCCTACTATATTCAGAAGACTGGGACGTCATCGCAAAAAATTCCCATAGCCTCCTTTTTTGGAGGGCGTTTGAACCCGAAATTCATTATTGGCCCCATTCAAGATGTGCCCCCAAGGCAACACACAAAATCCCACCAAAATTATCGAGCAGCCAGGGCTAAAAAAGATAGGAAAGTACCAAAACTGTACTGGCAATTTTTTTAAAGTTATTAAGGTTTAAGGAATTAAGGTAGTGACGCTATTAAGGAAATGGGATCCTGGGTATGAAATTAGTAAAGTACAGTTGCTATACATTACAATATCAGCTAAAGTCAGTACTAGTACGGTATCGGTTAAAGTATCATTAAGTATATGATGCGTCGATGAGAAAGTTCGGAAACCGTACAATTGCGTGCTTTCAAATCCATAATTTCTGGCATACGGTAGTATCGTTTTTCATAAAAGTTGGAAGCCTAGAATCTGAGTTTTTGAAATTAGTTCCGGGGAATCTGCGAACGGCAAAACTTGGAATTTTTCGGGAGGGTGTGAAGGATTAATAGGAGGGGAGGAGTAGGGGGTGTAAACTAAGAGCGAAGGCTTGCGAAAATTGACATTTTGATGCTGAATTTCATTCAGAAAAATAAAATATTTAACGTTTTAAAACATAAAAAACGTTTAATAACTTTCAGTACCGTTAAAAATGTTTAGAAATGAATAAAGAGGTATATTGAAACCCAGAAAATATCATAAATCCAAAGCCCAAAATGCCAAATAAACAAGCACTTCGAGACTTTATAGCGTAGATTTTCGAAAATCCCGGACCTCCGAAGCGTCGACCACGTTTTTGATTGATTCGATTAAAAAATTTAGCAACAAAAATTATTAGGGCCCTCCCATGAGACCCGCCGAATTCCATGAAAACGTCAGCAAAAAGACGACGTAGCAAGTGTTCAAAACTTTCATAGATTCGAATTATCATGGGGCTAGACTGACGTCTAGCCACCAAAAAACCAGATTCCGCTACAATCCACCCCACGCAACCCGGGAATAGCGGCCAAAATGTAGTTAGCCAGGGAGGGCTAGAATTTTTTTTGGGGCGGCCCAAAAACAAGGAGTTATGCCGCCGTCTATCCAGAAATTCATTAGCTTTTTAGTGGTGGATTCGGGAGAGCAGGAATGTGTTTATGGGGGGGATGGCAATGAGGATGCCAGCGGAATTTGCGATAGCATCTGGCCGGGGGTTAATTGAAAACTAGGCGGCGCTTTGACGTAGTTTAGTTTTTCTTTAAAAACGATTGGCTTAATGTCAAGAAATGGGGGAGATTTTGGGTGCAGCTTAAAAATTGAAAAAATTATGCTTTAACAGGAGCGTGTCAGGAAAAATCCGCCACCTGCTCGGTTTTCAAGGGGACTGACAAGGCATGCTTAAGAAAGTCTAGTTCCGAGCTAGAAAATTTGCTTTCTGTTAAAGAGTTTGCTGTTATGAAAACCGGTACTACCGTAGGCTAAAAATTACGGATATAAAAGTACGCAATGGTACGGCTCCCGAGTTCTCCTTTTTGGACGCGTCATAAACTTAATGGTATTTTAAGCGATACCGTACTATAGCCAGCGTTTCGGAAAAATAAATTTCCCAGGTTCAACCCGCAATTCCTTTTATTCCTAAACCCGGGTCACAACATCCAACAATGCACCGCGGCTATTATTATGGAGAAACGAGGGCGGCTCTAGATACGATTATGCGCGAGAGCTGTGTCGAAAAGGCCTTTTTCGGAGCTTTTTCCCAGATAGATTGCCACCACGGGGGTCAGGCGCCGCTAACTCTAATGCTATTCTCACCGCCAATCCGCTGAATATATTCATAGGCGCTCAGGGCGTTGGGTGGTCGTTCAAAGCGCCAAATTAGAGTTGGAAGAGCTACCGGGGTTCTAATGGGATTTGGAAAGCGGGCACGTGATTTTTTTAAGAACTACAATACAAAAATCTGAGATTTGCATGTTCAATACGGTCCAAAAAAGATGCGCAAGTCCGAAACCACGACCAGAAACATAGACCAACAATAGAATAGCAAGTTCTGAACGTGAATCATCAATAATCCCGAAGATACCTAGCCAAACGTACCGTAGCGTAACCTACGCTTCTTTTTTTTGGGGCTACCGAACGTAAACTAATTACCGAATCCGGACCGGGGAACCCGGCCAATTTTTGCCTAAGAAGGCGCAAGCGAAATTCGGGGAAAAACATGGCGCCTGACGTCCTGGGTTCAGGTTTTTATCGGATTTCGTAAGGTTGTGGATACTGTAGTGTAACGCGTGGCCTTTTGAATTTTGAAAATCCCTGATCTTTAGGAGAATAAGTGCACGAATAGGTGTCGACGTGGACGTTAGGATCGCTAGCAAAATTCTCTAAGGAAAGGGTCCAAAGCCAAATACCGGCGGTACCGCGACACTTGCGGCGCGGAGACTTGCGGCGCGACACTTGCGGCGCGACACTTGCGGCGCGACACTTGCGCCCGACACTTGCGGCGCGACATTTGCGGCGCGACACTTGCGCCCGACACTTGCGGCGCGACCTTCCGGTTATTTAGTATAAGCTATATAAAAACAGTTTAAGGTGTTATTTGATAAGCTGCATCCGAATTTGGCATTAAAAAATTATAAAAAGTCGGGTTTATATTGTATATTTTATTCATATTATTGAATAAGCGGTTTGAAATCAAAAGTTTAGAGTTTGCGACCGAAGTCACTCAATTTGGAGGGAAAGTGGCCGCTACTTCCTCCGCTCTGCGACTAGAAAAAGGCTTCGTGTGGAGCGGGGGAGGAGGGGGGGGGGGCCCCGACGAAGCCGGAAAGGGGGGGGGGGGGGGGGGGGGGGGGGGGGGGGGGGGGGGGGGGGCCATCCGAAGCGACGGCCCACCTTGCCTGACGCCCTCAGGGGCGTTCCGACTGCGGGTCGGTTAAATTGCTAATTTTGAACACAAATCCAACAATTACAAACAAAATCCGTGAAGAAATGCTAAATTTACAACATTTAAAAATAATGAATGCTGCGCCGCAAGTGTCGCGCCGCAAGTGTCGCGCCGCAAGTGTCCGCCGCAGCGCCGCAACTGTCGGCCAAGTGTCGCGCCGCAAGTGTCGCGCCGCAAGTGTCGGGGAGCCATACCGGCAAGCCAGCAGAGATTCCTTCGGGTCTGTTCCTAAGCCAACGCCTAAGCCTAGACCTAAGCTTAAATCGAAGCCTAAGTCTAGTATCAAGAATTCGTCAGATAATTTTATAATTCGCCCTAAGCAACCAAGCAGAGACTCTTGAGAGAAAATCTGAGCTTGGCTTAGTTTAGGATCTGACAAAGGCCAGCTAGCAGAGATCCTTTGAGCGCAACCATTTTTAAAGATAACCCAAGCCTTATTTTTGACATCAGTTGGGAAGTCTGACCCCTCGAGTGCTTGCTAGTTCCCAATTTACCCAATTTACGACAAGATTCGAGTTCAGAAGTGGTAAGATATACAAACAATTGCGCCCGTACTTCAGCGGACCCCTAAAAACTGCCCTTTTCCCCCTTTGGCCTCCTACAAACAAAAAAACCTACGCGGTGGGCCCTCTCCCCCGGGCGTTCCGTAAATCCGATTGTTAGGGCGCCCGTTTTGGGGGCACAAACGTTGGCTGCGCGGAATATTTCATGGTTTCGGAATGGAACAATGTTCCGTTTTTGCGCGAGGCAGCTGACTTGGCGCTGCGCTACAGGGCGCTGCAACTGACACACAAGAATGTGCTGATTCAGGGGGCCAAAAATCTGGACGGTGGCTAGAAGAGGGGATCGAGAGAGAGAGAGAGCGAGAGAGACAGATATGCATTCTGCAAATTCTATTAAAACTGGCAGAATGAGTTGACCTCTCAATTTTTGCAGGTTGACAAAAACAAAGCTGTAGAGCAGGTGTATCTGCTAGCCGCCAATGAAAATACAGCTGTATGGGGGTGTGCAAAGAAAATACCCGTACGCTAGGATGACAGTAAGGTAAGGTGGGCGCTGACTGTTCCCAATACGCAATATCAGAATGGTACAGAATTGTGCTATCAGTTTCCGGACTGGCTGAGAGCCTTAGCTGGCCTTATAAGACCTTGAAGGCTGTCTGGACAGTATTTATTAGGACAACTTAAAAAAAGCCGATCGAAACCGACATTGCCCTGAGCTAAATAATTAACTTCTAAAAGACTTAACTCAGAATTGGGGCATAATTAAAATTCAAGTTAGATTTGGCCGTCTCTACTTTTCAGATGGCCATTGTCCATTGAAAATAACCATGAAAATATTACTTTAGCCATCTCGGAAATGCGAGTACAAAGCTTATTCCGGAAACGGTAGAGGTATCGAAAGATATCAGCCGAGGAGCCTCTGGAGGACAGATGAAGCCCCAAAAAATGTCCGCAATAGGCCATTTAGCGCCCTCTATGAGGACATTCACACCCAACACACCCCCTCCCCCCTCTACGATGCAACATTCGTTCCGGGAATCCGGAATCTGGAATCCCAAATCCCCAGAAATTATGGCAAAATTGGGGAGGGGTATGGGAAATTGGGCAAAAAAGGAAATGCGGGAACCCTCTCCCTGCGGGAACTACGAAGGAAATGGGGTTAATAATAGAGCGTGTTCGCAGGGTTCGTCACTGTCTGGAGCTGTTTGGGCTTCTGGAGTTTGCTGAAATGTTTCAAATGGAAATGACGATATTCGGAAGCAACCGGAGAAATTTGAACGGACAAGAAAATTTGAAAAAAAAACCCAAAGCGTGGATAAAATTTAAAGATGAAAGTTGCCTACGCAAAGATTGAGATGAGAATAGAATTGATGACAAAAAAAATTGGAAAAAAGGGATAAACTTACGCATTAGAATCTACGTAGAATTCATGCCTCCAAGTAACGTTAGGGCGGTCACCACCCCAAATCCATTTCGTAAAAATTCCAAAAAAAGATTTTCAGAACAAAAGCAAAAAATTGATTAATTACCCCTTGAAAACACGCAAATAAGGATCCTCACAAGCACCAGAAAATTCTTGCAAAAATTGGCTAAAAATTCAAATTCAATATTAAATTCCACTCAAATAATCATCCTTTTTTGTTTTGTAGGAACCTTGTATTTTGTATTTTAAAAAACTGCATTAATCGATGTATCAAATGATGTTGTAATTTCCTAAAGGGATCAGGTCTTTGATCGGGATAAACCTGCCAGCCGACCCTCGTAACTCTTCGTAGTCTACCTCCTCCCCCCTCGGGGTGTCAAAGGACCCATAGCATGCACATCCTCCCCCCGGGCCTCGACCCGACATGTGGACTAATTTGATCAAATGGGGCTCATCCTCCAACACTTTTTGTGGGCGCCCCTGTAAAATGTGGATGTGTTCTGCTATGGGATGTGTGCCTAGATCCACCCTTCGGATCGAGGCATTCAAATATGTAGTTGGAAAGGTTTCATGGGTATTTCGTTGGATCACCTGAAAGGAGTACGAGAGAGAGCGAGAGAGAGAGAGAGCCGAGAGAGAGAAAAGCGAGAGACAGAGACATAGCGAGAGAGAAAGAGAGAGACGAGAGAGAGAGAGAGAGAGAGAGAGAGAGAGAGAGAGAGAGAGAGAGATGAAAGCAACGCAACGTGGTTTAGAACGTCCGGATAATCCAAATTTAGTGTTCTAAACAACGTAGAAAAGCCTTCCGTACTTCTTATAAATATTTATTTGTAAGGCCAAAGAGGCAAAACTCGGGCTGCGAAATTCGGTTTTTAATGCATCTGTCCGACATCAGAACAAAGGCCAACCGGTGCTCACTACGATAATTTACTAGAGCCACCCACTGGCAGGTGAACGTACTATATAATGATGCTGAAACATTACGTATTCGGTGCGTGGAACCCGATTCAAGAAAACTAAAGATAGACGTGCCGTTTTCATCAAGTACGAATATAGAAAATTACTTTTAAAAGGATCGTGACAGAAGATTTTTATAAATTTCAAAGGCAATGTTTCAAAAAAGCTAAAGACATTTGAAAATGAAATTTTAGATGTCGAAAACCCACACTTACGCTTAATCCAATGTCACCCGATTATACCACCAGATTACAACAATCAAAATGGAACCAAAATTCCCCGATTTTTATTTTCACCTGAAACCCGTCAAAATCACTGGAAAAAGGCCAGCCACATCGGCGTGTAGACCCAGAAATAATTCTGCTATGGCCTCCAATCTCCCCCAGGGGGGTGGGGAATGAGGCGGATGAATTGCGGGTAGAGTCCGAATGCGGCCCAAAAACGAATAGATGGAACGGAAAGAAGGGGTCACGAAGCCCCTGCGTGTGCTCTCCCGAACGTCTCCATGACAGAAATCATCCCTCACCTCGAGTTTTTGTTGGACAAATATGAGGGTTCCGGCGCCACAACACACCGAGGACATGCTGGTCATCACCCGGGGGGAGATTGAAACGGAAATTGGGCGCGTTTTATAGTTCGGAAATCCGGGTAGATGAACATGGATTGACCGGAAATTCGTTAAAAAACCGGACCGAAGAGGATTTTAGTAATTTCCCAGTGAAAATTGTTGAAATTCCATAAGGATACGTATGCCTAACTTTAATAGTAGCTCCTGGCCAAAACCAAACTTTTTAAAGGCACCAAGAAGGCAAAAATGTGCCCAGAAAATTCTGCGCATGGTTTTTCAAGGCGTCCAGATTCTAATAAGCAAATTAAATAGCGTAATGAAATCTACATAATTTTTCAGTTTTTAATAGCCTTTAAAAATATCGTCATTGCTACAAGCGCTACCGTAAAAACTGACCTTCTTTTTCCGCTTCAATCCCCCAGGCGTTTTAAGAAACTTAATCAAGGGCAGAAGGTCGATGTTCTTGCTCCTGGATAGGGTGTGCAACACACGGACTCTGATCTTGGATCCTCAAATTGGATGGAAGTGACAGCTCCTCCTCCTCGTCCCCGACCTTTTCGTCTACGAACCCCACCACGCAACGCCTTTTTTGCCACTTGCCAAAAATCGCCCTAAAAAGCGTTGAGAGGAACTCCGGGTATTCGGGAGTAGTTTAGTGTATTGCAGAAGACAAGGATCGTAGACCACCAAAAGTATGAATGGCCGTCGGGCTAATCCGGAAACGCCAAAGTAGAGCCGCCGGTGTGGGGGGGTGGAAAGGGCAAAAACTTGCATGCGGGATTAGCGGAAATTATTTTTACGCAAAAACGAGGAGGGAGGCCTCTGAAAAGCGAAATATACGGGGTTACGGGACGCCAACAATCATTCCACGATTCCGTAGATCAGAATTGAGGATGGGGGAGGTGTATAAAATTTTAATAAAAAGGTTTCTCGACGTTGAGGCACAAAAGTTTCGAAAAGCACCAAAAAAAATATGTGGTTCGAAATGAACTTTGTTAGCCTGTCCTTTAAGATAGAATCTCTGCTGAAACGCGATTTCTAGGAATCACCGCTGGTCTGCCCTTCTTCAGGAATTGCTGTTAGCCTGTCCTTTTCTAAAAAACGCTGTTATGATCTCCTTTTCTAAATAATTGCTATTGTACCTTTCCTACAGAATCTCTGTTAGCCCCCTTTGCCAAAGAATCTCAGCTTGCCTGCCCTTTTCTGAATGATATCTGCTAGCGCGCACTTCCCAAGAGATTTCTGCTGGCTGTGGAATCTCTGCTAGCACGCCCTATTTCAGGAATTTTGTTTCCGGCATGGCTCATCTTAAAAGGTCTCCGCTAGTCTTTTTTAGCGTCAAACGTAGACGTGACGATCCTTAAAAATAAACTCTGGTCTGCATGGACCGTTGACATTTCTATACGGTTTAAAACGGTTGCAAAATCCCAATTTGTAGTCAAAATGCCCCCAAAATACTCGCAAAACCCTGCAGCCGGGGTGTGTAATTAGCATAAAACGATCGGCGGAGGGGTTCACCTTTGCAAAAGGTAGTAATTTCGATAAATATGAGCAAATTAAGTACAGATTGTACTAAAGACGAGATTGATCGTAATGACCGGAATTCCCTGAATTCTAGGCAACCGAGGGGTACGGTACCACCGGAAATTACCCACTTTTTACCCCCGTGACCACACAAAGTCTAGGCCAACCTGGGAAATGAGTAATGATGGCGGCGGATGGGGCAAAAACTCATGCGCCGCCTATTATCTCGGGCGCCGGAAATTGGAAAGTCGCGGAAAATGGCGAAAAAATGGGTGCTTGGCCTCGAGGATATCCCGAAAAACACATTTGAAATAATGGAGCGTTGGGAATTTTCGATAGTTTTTGGCGCTAGGGGGTGAAATGGTAGCGGATAATGGGGGTGTTGATGTGGCGATGTGGAGTTGCGAGTCAAGAATCAAATGGATGAAGCTGGAAGTGAGAAATAGGGGTTGGTCGGATCCATTAAAGGGTTTGGAAAGGCGGAAATATAGGTTTTCGCATGGATTAGGACGCCGGCGGCACTTTGCGCGAGTTGCGGGCCGCGGAGTTTTGAGGCTAGAGAGCCTTGACAGAACTGTCTCTCTTTCTCTCTCTCTCTTTCTCTCTTTCTCTCTCTCGGTCTCTCTCTCCCTCTCGCTCTCTATCTCTCTCTCTCTCTCTCTCTCTGTCGCTCTCTCTCGCTTTTCAGCTTCTGTTAAGTCTCCGATGAAAGCCAGCAACGGCGCTAAGGGCTCCTTCGGGCTCCAAAAAAATCGCTTCCAACCTTGAAGAACGCAAAAACCCCATGAATTCTTAGCCCCGGTACAAAGACGAACTTTTTCCACCCCAATTTGCCGCGGGGGAAGTGCATCATCATCGAGTTGCCCCCGGGAAGAGACGGGCAGCTAATCTGGAATCCCCCGGATTAGCCGCATTACTATACCTTCATTCAGGCCACACACGTTTTCGGGGTCAAGCCACGTGTGTTTTTCGTCAATTTTGTAGTTATTTTAAGGCAACAGACCCTCAATATTAATTCGCAAACCTTGATCCGGAAATGGCGGATTTGGGGAACCCAAAATTAAGTCCGAAAAAAATTAGAAAAAAATGGGATTTGGACGTGACTAATAAAAAAAGGCAAAAATAACAAAGCACCAGTTGTAGATTTTCGAAAAAGTTATCTAATAACTTCTAATTTACCATTTAAGAACAATTTTACTACGCTAGCGTTTTTCTTTCAACTTTTTTCAAGAATTACCTTGCAAAAACTTTCAATTTTTATGGGCTACAATATGCGCCAAAAGATGCCTAAAAATACCTCTGATTTTTCGACCCATCGCTGCTCGCATTCATTTCCCCCATTCATCGAAAATTCGGCGCGCGTGCCCCTCTCACCAAACTTTTATCTATCGGCTGGAATGGGCCGCGGGACCTTATTAATTTTTGCCCCCGTTTGGCTGGGTGGCCGTACAAAAGACCAAAATAAGGCACTTGGAGGGGGGAGTCTTAGGTCAGGCGTGTTAGCAAGAAATAGTAAAAAATTTTGAAGCTGGAAATTACTAAGTAGCAGGTGTAGTGGGTGGGTGGCTCGCTGAAAAGCGCGTTTTGGAAAACAGGCAAAGGTTGGAGGCTTTTGCAGCCGAGTAAAGGATCAGAAAAACGTGGCCTATAGCAGCTTTTTAAAAATCGCTCGAGCTTTTGAAATTTGGATCATGAATCCTTGGATGGTTACTGTAAGAATTTGGCGCCTACACGATATTTTTCACAGCATCTTAGGTTCAACCACCGTGCCGCGAGGCGTCAGCCTGTCGCGACGGCCAGGCCGCACATGAGTCCCGTGCCGCGGCAAAGAAAGGGTTTAGTCGTGCCTTCACTACATTTCATTGAAAAATGACCACCTCCGCTACCGTAACCCTCACCCGTAAATAGCCCAAGGAAGTTTTGGTCCGGCTAGAGTCCATTTCCGTGATGGAAAAGATCCGTAGCACGAGAATGTTTGTGGGGTGGGGGAGACCAGAATATTTGCCGGGGCCTTTGGCTTGGTGCCGCTAACACAAGGCAAACCCTCCGGAATATTCTATCAGGCATCGCCTAACAGAACCTAGAGGGCTATGCAATAGGGCACACGCCAAAAAGGTGAGGAGGGAATGTTTGGGATGTTTTCGGAAAGGACGGGTGTTCTTTAAAAACGGATGGAAATGAGGATGTATGCGTATTATAGGGACGTGGAAGGCGTGACTAACCATTATCACCTATGGTTTTCAAAATACCCCGCGACACGCAGCGTGCGTACCCAATTTTTGGTTCCGAAATAGGGTACCGACGTGTGTGTGCTGTCGCGTCGCGTCATGCGTCGCGTCGCGTGGCTTGTCACGCTGCGTCGCGTGTTGCGTTGAGTCAATCGGATCGGATTTCAAGTGATATCCCTCTGCCGCGACACGCAACGCCCGCAAGTTTGCATGGCGTAATGAAATATTTTTTTGTGAGCAAGCAAGTTTCACGTCGCTGCGTTACGTATCGCGGTCCAGCTAAAACTATAGGACCGGAGACCTCTTTCAAGGGAGTGTGACGCCCCGCCCAACCCCAGAAAAACCTCCCAAAAGATTAATTAGGATTACGGTATTCATTTCCAAAATTCTGGCCATTGGTCCGCTCTTGGTCACAATACCCACCCGGACCCATACGTCGAGAACAAAATAAAATGTCACATATCTTTCCGCGAGACCAGAATGAGGGGGAAGGGCCCACGTTTCGGGTTGGCCGCGTCGAATTACAGAGGAGGCGGCATTTCGTTGTGGGACCCTCGGCAGGGTGAAGAGAGCGGCTGTTGAGCCCTCGTTTTTTGCTCCAATGACCGCCTTCTAGGTGGCTTGGGGGAATTTTTTTTGTTGGAAAAAAGCCGGCGACCCGGCAAGGATTTTTCGGGTTTATTCTGGTTTTTTGGGAAACGGGCTGTCTGGCTCGACTGTAGCTTGGAAGGAAACAAGAGGTTCTGAATTTGTTGCTAGCCGGAGAAATACAAAATGCTTTTCATGCGAAAAATTAAGACCAAAATCCGGATGCCTCGTGGGTTTTAAGGGTTGTTCTATACAACGATTGGACAAGAATACGCCTGGAAGATTTCAGAGCTCAAAAAAAAGTTTTAAAAATGAAGCCTGGAAGTGCGGAATTCAGCAAAGAATCTGATGCTGAACTTCTAAATTCGAAACGTGAAAATCCCAAGAGAATAAAATTAGTCGAGTTACTGCAAAAATAGCATACTTTTACAGTTCAAAAAATGCTAATTCGATAAGCTTTTTGTGTGGTGGATCTTTGGGCGTCACAGTGATCCCAATATCTTTTTTTGAAAAATTCTTGGAATTTTTTCGAAAAGGGGTTTATGCGAAATTTTAGGCACCGTAACCCGAAAATTTTCGAGATTAGAAAAATTTAATTTCTGCTAAAAAATGGAACTGCTAAAAAAGCCTCGCGACCCAGCAAAGACATTTTAAGGGGCGCAACACATGTCCAAAATTAAACTCCAAAAGTACGCAAACTTGGACTGTTTCAAGACAAGGCAAAAAGCTAACGAGTTCACAGAATACAGCCTGTTACGTAGGCGTCCATCCGGCCGACGGGGAATCCAATTTTTGGCGCGTCGCAACATGTTAATGGGCGAATGAGGCTCGTTTTACGCGAGCAATGCGAGCATGTTGCGAGCCGGACTCCTCCGCAACCCCGGATTTTTGGCCTTGAGCCTGGGGCCGGGTCGCATGACGGCGGAACTGACACCCCTCGTCTCCTTCACTTAATGCAACATTCGGGCCTTATCCTCGGGCTTGGTTAATAAGGGAGAGTATCTGGGGGGTCCAAGTGAGTTATGGGGGGGGGAGAAGCCGGATCGAAGACCCCGTGGGATGGGCGGCTAGAGGGGAGTGTGGGTCCGTGTTTTGATTTTACGAGGAAACGTGACAAACAGGAAGCGGAAGGGGTTGAGCGGGGAAATTTGAGGCTGTTACCGTAGTCCTCGGGGCTTTGCGATGACTGGCTTGCGATAAAAATGGTTTAGAATTTCAACGGATGCTAGAACTGCTAAACGTATAGTGTAGTTTATACCGTAATACCTAAAAAATTGCTTCGGTATTTCACTTGGTAATTCCTAGAAAAAGCATCCAGTAGCGTTGCCGTAACGCTTCAACACGTTTCGGTATGCAGTACCTACTAGAAAAAGCATACCATGATGTATACAGTAATACATACAGGGTGTCCCAAAAAAAACCCCCCTAGCCGGCCGCAGACCTGTCCGATTTTTACGATTTAGGTATCTATCGAAAGCTCTCGGAACGGCGAGTCCAGCACGGCTCTTCGATTTTCATAATTTTCAAATTTCTCCATCAGCTACTAATGTTTTTGCAAAACGGACGGATTTTCTGGTGTTGTTCTGACCAGGGCGTTTTTTACAAAAATCGCAATTTAAGAATTTTTACGTCTTTCCTGGCAACCCAACGACAGCTTTTTGAAAGCCGTTTGCCAAAACACAGCTTGGACAGCGCTTAAACCGGCTAAATTGCGTTTTTAACAAAAAAGCCTGTACTTTTGGCTTGAAAAATGCCGAAAATCGAGCAAAAAATTCCGACATTTCGAAAATCGGCAAGACGTGCTGGACTCGCCTTTCCGAGAGCTTTCGATAGATACCTAAATTGTAAAAATCGGACACGTCTGCGGCCGGCTAGGGGGGATTTTTTTGGGACACCCTGTAGAAAGCGTACCCTAGTTAATACAGTAAAAATAAAAGAGCTATCCAGGTTAATACAGTGATACCTAAAAAAAGCAGTGCAAAGTAACTGAAACTAGTAAATATAATCGCTAATGCGGATTCTGGTTGCATGTTTATGCCAGCTAGAGAGATTTATAGAGCTAGATTTTTCTCAGTTCTTTCCAAGCCATTATATTAGTTTTAAAGTTGATTCTCAGTTTGAAACATGGAAACTAAAAATCATTGCCGGTGATTTTTGTGTTTTGTAGGAAAATATTATTTCAGAACAAAGTCCATTCCCCGAACAGGAACCAAAGATTAACTTCTTCGATTCACCCGGACCCGTAGGCCCAAATTAGCGCCTGGAAATTAGTGACCCGTCCCCCCAAATCGGGCCCACACTTCCCCCCTCTGGCCAAGATCTACACATTCTATTTGGGGAAACACCCAATTTAGCCGGCCGTGGTCAGCGAGGCTCGTTTTTCTATGCACCGACCTGCACCGGGCGGGACTTCTAAAGGCATCAACCCCCCGAAATAGGCTAATGAGACGAGCGGCTCCAAAGTCCTCTCCTCCGGTATCGGACGTGCCGATAGCAAAAAAATTGAATTTGCGCCCTGCATGCATTGTTCAATGGAAACGGCAGGTGGCAGATGTTGGGGGGTACGGTACGCCACAAAAAATTCTGAGAATGAGAATTTATAATTTTTCTGAATCAGCTGAATTCAAGGGGTTGAGTGATTCAAGATGACTGTAGCTTGCCATTTCTACAGTACTTTGGGGTACTGTAGCACCAAAAACCCGATCGAATTTGTACTTTTTTATGTTTTACAGTAGTTAAGGGATAAAATGGTATTGTAGTGAATAAAAAAAATTTCTACAGCGAGATCTTGCCTACGATTACTGTATTCGAAGTAATTTCTACAGTACGTTGGGTACTGTAGCACCAAAAACCCGATCGAATTTGTACTTTTTTATGTTTTACAGTAGTTAAGGGATAAAATGGTATTGTAGTGAATAAAAAAAATTTCTACAGCGAGATCTTGCCTACGATTACTGTATTCGAAGTAATTTCTACAGTACGTTGGGGTCCTGTAGCACCAAAAACCCGATCGAATTTGTACTTTTTTGTGTTTTACAGTAGTTAAGGGATAAAATGGTATTGTAGTGAATAAATAAAATTTCTACAGTGAGATCTTGCCTAGGATTACTGTATTCGAAGTACGGAAGCTACGCAATGACGCGGCAGCAAGTGGTTTATAAGTGATGCGTCTCAGGTTACAAATACTCTAAACTTCACTAAGTTTCACGCAAACTATTGAACCGCATATTATATTCTTTATTCTCCTTTCCTGGCGACATAAGATCATTATTACGCGCACAACTCAACGCCTACGGGGGGCCAAAATTGGACCCGAGCAGCCTGGCCGGATTAGAATTGTTGCACGGCCATGGCCACCAAAATTGGGAGAATTGGACCCGTTGGCGGTAATTGCTGACGCCACTACCGGATGCAATGCGGGGCGAATTGTTCCCGAAATTTTCGGTTTTTCAAGAGACGCGAACGCAACACTGCAAACTTTAGGGATTCGTCGGAGAGGGGGGGATTGAACTTGACTTTCGTAAATTCACCATCAAGCGCGGTGCGCCGTCAAAAAAAAAAAGATTGTTCTTCTGCGTATGGATATGTTAACGGCGGACATATAGTTGCATTCAATGGATATTGGGCAAGCCATTATAATCAAGATATATACGATCTGAAAGGGTTGTTAAGGTATATTTTAACTATTTTTTATGCCAATTGATCTCAAGAATTTAATTTTGTTGTTTTCCAAGACAACTTTAAAGTCAAAAGAGGACATTAACGTTTTGTTAGAAGCAGCCCTATTAAAAGAAAAGAAAAAAGAAAAGCAAAGGTATCGGTTTTTCTTAAAGGTAACAGCCTAGGTCACAGCGTTAGTAAGGGTATCAAACGCGCATAAAAGGCTTTCCAAAAACTCCTCACCAACGTCATCGAAAACAACGTACAGACGCTAAACAAACCTAACCCCTGAGGGCTCAAAATAGAAGCCACTGGACTAGAAAATAGGGACCAAACCGGTCAAATCTCCAGTCTCCTTGCAAACCGTGTTACCCGAAAAGTGGACACAAATCTTTGGGTCCTCCTCGGGCAATCCGGGTTGAGTGTCCCGGTTGGAAAAGAGGGGCCAACGAGCCGAAAATAGGACCCTAACGGACCCTCGACCACCCCCCTGAAGTGGGCCTTAAGGGGTTGAAGGGCCCAAATTTGGTGGTGGGGCCGTCGGGTTTATTGCATGTCCAGTTGTCCGGTGCAGAAAGTTGCGGCTTTAGGGAGCACTTCCGGGACTGGGGTTGAGCTTTAAAAAGCACGTTCGAGGTGACAGAAAGAGAGGGAGAGAGCGAAGCGGGAGAGTAATAGAGAGGGCACGAGAGAGAGCGAGAGAACGTGAAATAGTGAGTGAATTAGAGATCGCGATGGATAAAGCGCAAAGAATAAAGGTAGAGATAGAAAAAGTTGGAGAAAAAGTGAAGGAGAGAGAGGGTAAGAGAGACAGACAGGTAAAAGAATAAAGGCAGCGTTAGCAAACGATAAAGAGAGGGAAGGAGAGACAGATAGCAAGGAAGAATTAGAGGCAAAGAGCGAGAGAGAGCGAGAGAGAGCGAGAGAGAGCAAAATAGCGCGAGAGATAGAGAGAAACCAGCGACCGTAACCCAGCATCCCGGTACCAAAAGCCCAAGCCACAAAGGACCAACCGTAGTTTTTCCAACCCAACCGCCCTGAAAAACAAGTCCCCGATGAACCCGGAATATTATGGCTATCAGCTAGATGCCGCAGAAGGGCATTCATGTGATGCCCGCTGACAGCCCCCACTACCGAAGGGAAATGAGAACGGGAAATTGGGCCGTGGGCCCGGGAAATGGGGGCAGCTCGCCGTATTATCCTAGTCCAGTGGCCGGCTAACCTTACTATCCATCCCCGCTATTTTGCCTTGAAGTGACACAAACAAGGATGTGGAAAGGGTGGTGGATGGGAGGACTTGAAGACGTTTTAAGGACCACAACGATTCGGACTGCTGTATGCTTGGTCCTGCCGCGTGCGGTCGCGTCGCGTATCACTAGGAATTCCTGGATAACGAAAACCCGTGACGTTTTTTTAAGGAAAAACGCACGCAACGCGCCAATGTGCGTAATTTCACGCGTTGCGCTTCACGGATAGAATTGACGGAAAGTCGCCAATCGAAAATATGATCTATTTCATCGTGAAGTCAACAAAAAAACAATCCTTTTTTTAAAGCAAACGTTAGAAAAAAATAAAAAAATTGAAATGTGAAAAACGGATCGAGAACAAGAAAATCGAAGGAAAATATTCAATGTGGAATTTAAAAATTAATTTACAATAAAAATTCCTTTGCGATTCGTACATGAAGCGCACCGCCAAGAAACTAATCGAAAAGCGAGAACGAGAATCGATTTAAAGTTAAGCCAATTTTTACGGAATTCCTACCCTCAGAAATCAGCCTGTCCAAAGCAGTACATTATACGTAGTCTCCAGGCTTACAAATATCATTTTTTCCCGCTAATTTTCAGTAGAACATAGCACCAAAGAGAAAGCGTGATCCCACTCGGACCTGACAATTACAGTAATTTAATTCCGGGTTGGAAAAATGACGCGAAAGACAGAGCTTCCAATTTCTCAAAAAACCAAGAACGGTGCTACAAACAACAGGGCTACACTACGGTACTTTTCTGAAGCCCGCCCCACCCAAAGAAAACAGGAAATTTGACTCAAGTGCCCCCCCCCCATTAATTAGCGGGGAAGTCACGGGGATCACGGGTTGTTTGGTAGGTTGCTCGTAATTGAAAATCAAAAGCTAAAGATTTAAAATATCGAGTACGTGCCGTTACACATGAAACGAGTTGAGTTTGCGGTACGGAAAGGGAAACACCGGCATTAAACATTCAGAAATGGCATTTAATATTCCAGCACCTGCTCTTGCTTTTTCCGGAATGAGCAATATTTTTGGCGAGTGAGATGTTTGGAAATGGGTTTTAAAGAGAGATTCTTGTGAAATAGTGCCAAAAATACAGAAAATATACGATTGGAAATACCAAAAATACCGAGATTACGTTTGGAAATAGGTTGCTTAATCGATTAGGACCCATGAATCCGCAAATATTAAAGCCCAAAGTTGAAGAAAACAAAAACCGACAACAAGTTAAAACCGAGATTGTCGAAAATCAATAGTGAATCAATTATCCATAGAATCATGCCTTCACCGGCCTTTTAAAAATACCACAGCATGCCTGAAAATGTTAAAAACTGATAGAAGCCCTCAATTTTCAGCTCTCCGAAGGCAAATGGACGGATACGGTAGATATCAGCCGATGCTTCAACGACCAGACAAGTTTGCCTTGCTCTTACCACAGGAATTTTCGACATTTTAGCCGTTACAAATCTCGTCGTCGAGGTCAGGGACCAGGGCACCGGGAAGAAGGGCTCCGCGCAGATACGGTATCATTGTTTTGGGGCGCATTTTTCTCTCTCTTTCTCTCTCTCTCGCTCCATATCCGCTCTCTCTCGCCCTCTCTCGCTTGGTCCCTCACTTTATAGCTCTCTCTTCTCGCTAGGGCCTCTCTCCATCTGTCTCTCTCTCGCTCTTTCGATCTCTCTCTCTCTCTCTCTCTCTCTCTCTCTCTCCCCCTATCGCTGTATTTAGCGGCCCCTCCATGTAAATTGCTTGCTACCTTTTATACCATACCTTACTTACAGAGAAGGAGAGAGCGAGAAAGAGAAAGAAAAAAAGAAAGAGAGAGAGAGAGAGAGGGAGAGAGAGAGGGAGAACAGTAAATTACAGAGATAAAATTATTTTTAGATTAAATACAACATTTACAGTCATGACCCAATGTCTACCGGCTACCAACTCGTTCCCCTCAAGCCAGCCTTCTCCGCCGGAACCCGAAATCTTCACCTAGCCGCTTTCCAGGTACCCTATTTTACACACAAACACTACGCAAGCCTGTTTTCGCAGCTGCCAAACTGAAAGCCCCCAATTTCATGCATGTTCAAATCGGGGGTTAAAGGAAGCCGAGCAGCCGGAAATTCGAGGAATTATGTAGTTGGTGGTCAGCTTTCGGGGGGAACCCCTGGTTTTCGGCATCATAAATCTGGGGTTCAAAAGCGCGTGTGGGGCGGGTTGCTTGGGGGGAGAATATGGTAGAAGATGGGTGAGATATTGTAGGGATTTTGGAGTTGATATAATGTCATGTTAGAAATTTGAGAGCGAGCAGCCCATTAAAGTGCAAAGTCACACCTAAAAATACCCTCAATTTCTCAAAACAACTAAAATATATGCCCGGGAAATGTACATTTTTCAGAGCCTCCAATTCAAAAAATCTGAAAATGCGTACATTGCCGCGGATGGCTCAATTTTAAGTGGAGCCGATCCCATAGAGCTGATCATGGATAAGCCGCCAAAATTGGGTCTAGCCAAGCAAAACATTTTGTACTTGCTGCAAAAGATGGAAGACTGGAAGAAGCTAGAGGAAGAGAGCGAGGCAGAGCGAGAGAGAGACAGAGAGCGAGAGAGAGCGAGAGAGAGAGAGAGAGAGAGAAGAGAGAGAGAGAGAGAGAGAGAGAAAGAGAGAGAGAAAGAGAGAGAGAGAGAGAGAGAGAGAGAGAGAGAGAGAGAGAGAGAGAGTGAGAGAGGGGGAGGGAACGAGAAAATGAGACAAACCTACAGAGAAAGAGAGAAATACATCTGATGCGTGACTATCCCCAGACGAGACACTGAAAAATGTTCCCAAGCGCCCTCTAAAGAAGAAAAATGACTGCCTTTGTCTTCTGAACGACTTTTGGCAACGTGCCACGACCCAGATGCACCCCGTTCCCAAAAGAATGCCTTCCAAAGGTGCTCCTACTGGCCACCACGAGTCCTGGATGGAAGGCTTTCGGGAATGGCCCACCTAAGACCCAGCCCATTTATGAGGCTCCAGAAGGGGGGAGGGGGGAAATTCCATGGCATAAAATGAGCCACGCACGCCCGGAAGGGGAACGAGTGCTTTTGGCTGATTGCGCTTTTTGGGACGAGGTAATGTTCCTTGGGCGAGTTCGTTTTTGCTTTGCTTGGGGTTGTGGAATTGCCGCGTGGAACTGCGTGGATTTGCAGGGTTGAAGAAGGAAATGAGAAACGAAAAAAGCGGTGGTCTAGGCTAAAATTTTTTGCGTGACGGGCGCTGGTATCGTGTCTTTACGGAGCCACTGAAACGAACATCAAAATAGGAAATATAGTATGGCTTACAGCGGATGAATTATTCGGAGGTTACGACTGGCTTAAGCTATGCAGAAAATTATACTAAACCAAAATCGTGAACTCTAAGCAATTTAAACAATTAGAAACGCCCAAGCTAAGGCTTCATCTAAAATGTGCGTTTCAGGACCCAAATCACTCAGCCTCCGACGGGGAGCTCGAGCTACGGTGTATAGGAGGGGAACGGAATTTGAGGCGGCAAACCCTGGCAGAAGCCGTTAGGCAAGTATCATTTTGGGTCTCAAAAAATTAAGTTAAATGCTATGTAATATCGTTTCCAGGGTCGGCGACACGATTAGCATCAACCTTCCCAGCAACTGGACACAGCAATGCAACGTCGTGCGGTTAAAGGTAATTTCTACAACTCTTAAGTTAAGGCTTTTTCTAGTGGTATCGTATCCTCAACAACGGCGTAAAATCCCGTGAAAGAGTGTTGATGATACCTAACGTGGATGCGACAGCGGGCAGCTCTGGGCTGAACTTTACGCTCCTGTCACCGGCAAATTATTCGGCGGTGTATTCCGTTGGTCAGACGGTGACGATCAAGACGAATGTCGATTTGGACGATGATTCGTATAATTATGTGGTAAGTATTTTACGTTGCTTAAGCTGTATTTCAAGATTTTTGACAATTATGCAAAAAAATGATAGGGAAAAAGCGTAAAAAATGAGATCAGGAACTGCCCAAGCTGCCGCAAGCTACCCTCTACACATCTGGTATCAATTTCTGGCCTGTCGACGCATTAATCAGTGCTTTAATGGGGGTGAAAATCCAAAAAATATATTTTGCTAGTAGATCTTATTATTTTCTCACATTTCCAAGCAAAAATTGATATTCAAATCCCGAATATTCCCCAGAATGGCGATAACAATAAATTCGCAGCCTTATATTTGGGGGTGTGAATGGATTATATTGCGCCAACACCGGCGCATCGGATTAATAAAAAAAGCACCCAAATCAGGCGGTCCCCGCCCAATTTTCGCAGGCTTAGCATTTTCGACTTACATACAGAAAAATGGACCTGGAAGTGATTACACGAGGGGTGTAAGTGGGATTGATGCGCATAAACAAGGGGCTTAGCGGATTTTATACGGTATCTTGTGCCAGGTGCTGTTTTTAAAGGGCCTGGAAGTCATTTGAATCGGAAATCAGCTGGAGGAAAATTCGTGAAATCCATGGTGTAAGTTGTATTTTAACGTAAAAAAAATCGACTTGTTTCGTTTTGCAATTCTCTATTTGAAGGGAAAGGCATATCAGCCATAAAAAGAGGGCTTCAGGGATACCTTAAATTGTTCAAACCGCATAACAAAGTTCCCGACGGTTTTTGGGCACTATCCGCCCGTTTGACAAGCCGTCACATGCCTCGAAGCGTTTTGGCAAATACACTTTCTGTTTGCACAGTAAGGCGAGCCTAATAGGTGGGAAAATGCGAGAGAGAGAGAGAGAGAGAGAGAGAGAAAGCGTAAAAAGTGCTGTCCCAACGGGGGTTTGATACCTGCAAATTATTGAGCAGAAAGCCATGAATTACGGTTAATCCATGACGTCAAGACTTTAGTTCATTTTAGAGGCTACCGCTCTAAAATTTATTAAAAAGCCATTAAAAGGCTAACTATGGAATTTATGGCTATGTATTTCAGCCTATGAATATACTGAACTACAGTTTTCTGCACCAAAGTAAAGTGTCGTAATCGATTACGCAATGCAATTTTGAGCGCGTGTGGCCGCCGCGGAAAAATCGGTACCTCCAGGTTATCGGGGGGGGGGGGTTATTTTAGTGGGGTTGGGAACTTTTTTTATAACCTTGTGCGGGTCGAGTATTCAAATGTTTACCGTTTTAATAGACATTTAATTGACCGTTTTAATAGAATAGTTTTAATAACCGTTTCAACTAGTTTTTACTACGGGGAGGAGAATTTTAAAACATTAACATTATAAAATATTTTGAAAATCTTTGCTTTTTTGGTCGAACCTGTATGAAAATGTTTGAAAACGAGCAAAAACCCTAGATTTTGGGACTGCAGGATAAAGGTTTTTATAATTTTTGGTTATCGCAAGCTACAAAAAACATTACTAAAACAAACTACAATTTATCAGTAGGCAGCTATAAGCCAAACAAAGAAAAGTTGGCAACCGCCCCCCGCTAAAATAACCGCCCCCCGTTAACCTGGAAGCACCGAAAAATCAATAGTAAATATGTAGCCATCGAAATCCAAAGTCCTGCCTTGCCCGTCCCTTTAAGACAACCTATCTGAACACAAATTCCTAAAATGCAGCCATTTTTCAGCTTGTTGGTCTATCCCCCCGAGAGCCCTTGCCGTTTAGAGTCGTTTTTCGGCACGCCATATGGCACAGGTCGGGGGTGCTTTTGCCCCCCTGCAAAATGACCCCCGCCGGAACGAGTTCTAAATGCCCATAACAATTTGGGGAAATGGGATAACTTGGGTTATATATTTTTGTGAGTGGTCAAAAATCGGCGCTAGTATCGCTAGGTCGATGCCGATCTCTCTAACTCTCTTTCGCGCGCTCTCTCTCTCACGCTCTCTCTCTCTCTCTCTGGCTCTCTCGCCCCCTCCCTCTCTCTGAGAGTGTCTACTGCCCTCTCGCTGTCTGTCGATCTCACTCTCTCCCTCTCTGCCTCTATCTCTCGCACTCTTTCGCTCTCTCTCTCTCTCTCTCTTGCTCTCTCTCTCTCTTCTTTTTTCTCAATATCCTCTTCTGATACAATAGACTTAGTAAAAAAAAAAGCTAAATTTCGACAAAATCCAAAATTATTGGGATTGGAAGGGCGGAGACCTTGTCGAAAAGTCCAAGACCACCGAAACGAGCGCCGGGGTCGAATCGCAAGGGGAAACAGCTAATAAAAATGATTGATCATCCCCAAATCGATTGCAGGTCGTCTGCAACGGAAATGAGCTGAGCCGATCGGCAAAAGTGGATCCGTTGACGTTCATCACCTTCATCGTATCACGCCGGATGCTTGGGCAATGTGTCCTCTACCTGTACAGCGTTAGGACACGACAAGTTGATATGTTGATGTTCTTCGTCAACGATCAGTGCTCGGTGGGTTAATTTTCGAGCGAAAAACAAGGCGTTTCGTAGAATTTTGGCTTCTTTGGGATTTCGGGGGGGGGGGGGACCAAATTTTTATGGCTCAAGCCTATTTATTTATAAATAGCGGATGCGTTTTTCAATTATTTTTAGCTATTTTTGAGCATAGAACCTACACACATTCTATTTAAAAAATTTAACTTTAGGTCGAAAAATTCTATAGAACCTTTAAGATTCACGGGGGGGGGGAAGACCCAAAATGACCAAATTTTCGACTTTTTCACACATTTTTCTAACTTTTATTGATGTTTTTTTCGATTTAAATATAGTTAAATTTACTACAAACATTGTGAAAACACTGATATTTGATTACTAGGTGAAGTGGGACCGACAGGAAAAAATTGGTCCCCCCCCCCCCGGAAATCCTAAAGAATCGAATTTTGTCTCGATTCTATTATTATTCAATAGTACGTTTAAAACCAAGATATTCTAGGGGATCTACACTACCCCCTCAAAATCCGAGATCAAGCCCGGGCAATCGATCACGATGACGTTGAATGGAAAACCGAGAGGTTATGCGATTGTCAGAACCTTGGACGAGAAGATTGCAAAGATTATGGAGGTAAAAGATCGACAGACATCCTAAAAAACTGCAAGATTTTTAAAACCTCAAAATATTTCTGAACGTCTGAGGTACAGTCAATTTTTTTTGAGGTTTGTCTTTCCCAGCCGTGCCATGAAATTTATGTGCACAAGCCGCGCGGATCTTTGCGAGTTTTCTAGGCTTCTAGGTTGGATCCATTTTCGTTTCTAAAATACGGACAGAATCGAATCAAAACCATAGAAAAATTTCGACATCAAAATATATACCTTTAGGAAGAACAAAAGCCCCTGCCCAAACTCTGGGAGGGCCTCTTTTTCGCCCGCAACTACCAGGTCGAGGAGCAGCTCCGCATCTTCAACCTCATCAAGAACAAGGCTATCAAGGAGGCGATCAGTAAGTAAATTTTCGAAAAACGAACGTACAATCTTTTAGTTCACAACTGCGCCACCGCCGGGCCATACTTCAAAAACTCGGACCTTGGCGGTCAGTGTCCACAGGGGAAAGCTTCTACCTCGGCTGTGTCGGATCTTTGTATGCAGCAAATCACGACGAATTGTCGTTCGAACATCACTCTACGTGAGTTGTGGCTGGTAGTTTGTAGTTTATAGCGTTTAACATGTCGCATGAGTATCCACCACATTGTAGTATGTAGCTAGTAGTTCCTACCTTGTGCCTTGTAACTTGTCGTCTAGCTCACATCCTGAAGCATATGTAGTATGTAGTCTGTCGCTTACAGCACGTGGCTTGCCGGGTTGTAACTGAAAGTTTGTAGCCTATACTCTATGGCTTACAGCCAAAGCTTGTAATTTGTGGCTGGCAGTTTGTAGTGTGTAGTATGTAGCTTGTAGTCTATAGTTGACGGCATGTAGATTGATGTTTTTTCCTGTAACTGTGTAGCTTGTCGTCTCTAGTGAGCCACGTGTAGCTTGTAGTCTGTAGCCTGAGTGTTGTAGCTTACGGCCTGTAACCTGTAGTCTGGAGTCTGAATCTTGTGGCCTAGCCTGTAGCCTGTAGGTTGTCGTCTGTAGCCTAACTTCCATTTTCCAGAACGCGTCTGCGACCGGAACGCCAACTGCAGGTCCGAGTCGAAACCGGAAAACTTTAGAAAAGCCGAGAAAGTCGAAACTTCTCAAGATTTCCCCGCCGGCTTCGCTTTTCCCATGTCAGTTTGCGATAATAATTGGATTTTATAGAAACATCAAGGTTCCAGACGCCAGGTAGGGTTATTGTGTGGATTGGTGTGAAGTGGAATTGAATTAATGTAAAAACACTTTTGCGGACACTATTCAGAATATTAAAAATTCTTTATCTAATTTTACCGGCGGGATTTTTTCCCTAAAATTAAGCTCTATTATCAAAAAAGCTGTAAATTATTGGAGGCGTCGCCATTTTTTGCATCGATCGTTTTAGAAATGAGCAAAAATACAAATCCCTTTCCAGAAAACCGGGAAAAATAAAGTAAGTGGAATGGATTTTGGCGTGCTTTTCTATCGTTTAGAGTTTTATTGCCTGGCTTTCCAAAAATTCCTGACAAAAACGGCATCAAAGTTTAATTTTTAGAACGACAGCAGTTCTGAAAACTCGCCCACTGCCGTACATGGACGATTTCGAGCACGTCCCACCGATTTTGCCCTCTGATGAGGTGGCATTTACCCGATCGTACTTCCCGCATGTTTGGATCTTCGACTCGTTTTATTTGGGGTAAGGATCATTCATAAATTGAAGGGAATGACCAGGGGTAATTATAGACCCTTTTTTCTGGATAAGAGCGTGCCACGCAACGTGCCCAACCAGTGCGCTACATAAGGAAAACCGCGGCCGCTATTTTTTCCCTGAAGGGGCTCCGAAATCTGGTCCACGGCCCCCTGCGCTGATTCCTGGCAAATAACCAGATTCGGCCGCGACGCGACCGCATCGCATGTTCTTTAGTCCTTGTTTGGAAGGGAAAACGCAGGAATTTCAAAATTCTGACGTTTTACTAGAATCCTCACGCAATTTTGATGATTCTAGCTGGTTTAATTATGTAAATTGATCAGAGAATCACCGAAATCGAGAGATTGGGTGCCTTACAAGGCATTACGACATGTAATCGCCGCGCACCCAAAAAGTCGTTTTCGACCCGAAAACATTTCGGTTTTTCTCAAAGTTTTGCGTTTTTTCGCGACAAAATCAATTTTCTGGCACTGCTCGGCGGCAATACTTTCGTTTTTTGATCAGTAGGTTCAATTCCCGAACGCGCAAATTTTGACTTCCAAGCCCCTTTAAGGATCCCTGCTTGCCTGCCTTTCCATCGCTGATTCGCCCGCCGCCCTAAACAATTTTGTTAGCCAAATAAAACAAAAAATAAGGACAATTCCTAAAAATAAGGAATCATTAAATCAATAATTTCGTTAAATGAAGAATTTTCCCTTTTTTATCCTCTAAAATACAATCAGCGAGTTCAGAAACACTGGTATGACGGCCGTGACCCGAGACGCACCTCATTCGGTCGGTCGTTGGGTGATCCAATCGGAATATTGGTGGCCCGAGGAATTCTCGTTTTGTGCGGCGACCACAAAATTTGTCACTTCCACGAAAGCGTTTTTCTTGGAGGTACATATATCCCTGAATCGAGATCGTCTATATTTCTTTTAGGTCGACATGCCGAAAAACGTGTACGTTAACGAGTCGATTACGGTCAAGGTGACGGCCACGGGCACGAATTTGGACCAGGAGCATAAGGTAGACGGGCTTACGTTTACCAAAATGTTCTGCCACGTTGGGATGTACAGGGTGTCCCAAAAAAAACCCCCAGTACCTAGCGGTCCGCAGTCGATTCCGATTTTTACGATTTAGGTATCTATCGAAAGCTCTCGAAAAGGCGAGAAAACAACGAAGGTTCATTTTCCCTATTTTGCTTTTTTATTCGCTAATTTTACGTCCAAAACAACGAAAACTGCTGATTTATGCAAGGGTTGCATGCTAATTGCGAAATTCCTGTTGAAAAACTTCGAAAACTAGACGCGCTTGTTTTCTCGCCTTTTCAAGAGCTTTCGATAGGTAGCTAAATCATAAAAATCGGAATCGACTGCGGACGGCTAGGTAAGGGTTTTTTTTGGGACACCCTGTAGTAGGGGTATGTAGTAATCGTGGTAATTTATTTGTTTAACTGATTTTTTAGCTCTCCGTTTGCCACAGCGATCTGCCGCGCCAGGTTTGCGCGGATATGGGGCAAGAAGGGACGCATGGGCAGCCGGCGTATTCAAGGATTATTTTGAACAAAGAGAATCCGGTCGCCATCAAGACGTTCAAGTAATAATTTAGTCCAATACCTGAACAACTATAAAGCAAAAAGCTCTTTCTCCTACACACTTGCTCTCTCACTCTCTCACTCTCGCTCTCTTTCTCGCTCTCTCTCGCTCTCTCTGGCTCTTTCTCTCTCTTCTCTCTCTCTCTCTCAGACTTTCTCTCTCTCACTCTTTCGCTCTCACTCTCGTTCTCTCTCGTTCTCTCTCCCTCTCTCCCTCTCTCTCTTTTTCTCTCGTTGGTGATAGCACTCTTTTCCAGTATGCGTTTCTTCAAGACCGGCGAAGTGAAGCTGACCTTTATGCTCAGAACCGAGCTGTTCATGCCAGGAGAAGTTAGCCGATGCGATAATGGAGAGGTGTTGGACATTATTGAGCACAAGATGATGGTGGCGGTAAGGGAAATCCCTAAAAACGGACAAATGTCACTATAGAAAAGGGCAGAGACCGAGGAGCACTACCGGAGGCTGATTCTCTCCGTCGAGAAGCCAGTTAGTGCTGCTCTTAATGACGCCCTGAACGAGTTGAGGACGGAGCCGATACGACATGTTTTTGGTAAGAGCGAGAGAGAGAGAGAGATAGAGAGAAAAAGAGAGATAGAGAGGGAGAAAGTAGTGAAAGCTAATTTTCAGAAATCAACGAATACCGACTCCCACATGAAAATGCCATGGTAGCAGATGTAAAATGCCACCTTCCCGACACCACAGCCGTCCACAGCGTGGCCATCGAAATTTCGAGTACGGTAACCAGGCCTTAGACTGAGAAGTGTCCTTTAGGATTCCTCCCGACTACCATAACCCAAATCGAGTACAGCAATGAACTACCGACGATTGAGAGTGCCAGGAGAAAAAGAGGTGGGAGCGAGAGCGAGAGAGTGAGAGAAAGAGAGAGCCAGAGAAAAAGAGAGAAACACGTTATCTCACTTTTTTCAGGAATTGTCGACTACGGTAACGCATTTCTGAGCGATGCCGTCAAAAGGTTATCGGTGGAGCTTTACAAATTCAAGCTGCTGAAAACGGTGTATCGTCAAGATGATGCGGTGACGTCGTCGCTGGAGAATAGCATCGGGGCTTGTAAGTAATTGAATGATTCTAGTTTTTTCACCGTTTGCAGGTATTCAAATGATCATACCTTTTAGTAATAGCCGACATGCTGCGATTTTCGGACTGTAATGGACAGGAGAGTTGTGGGTATTCAGAATATGGACGTCCGGTGTCTCCAGTGGATCGATCGCCGGTGTAAGCAGTAATTTTTGCGTACTTACGCATTAGAGGCGCCGTAAAACTACCAGGCAAAAACGTATAGCTCTCAAGCTTCAATAGCTCAAAAGCGGCTCAAAATCTTGGGATTGTCGTTCGACCGCGACACGCAACGCACACGCGTTTTAAAGTTGCGCGCGTTGCGGTGATGCTGCAAAACTGACACGGAATCTGTAGCCATCAAAACCCGTTTCCAAGCCTTTTCTTCAGATTAACAGCAATTTCCACCTCACTCCTCTGCGAAGCGATGGCCGACGAGAATTTGGTCTGTGGCGGGTTACGATACCTCCACTCGGTGATGCTAGGAGATTTTGCCGAAAATGAGAGCAACAATTTCATCAACTTCAATGGGATGGCCGATATTGTATGTGTTACTGTAGCCCCGTAAAGCTATTTTTTGAGAATCCCCGAGATCGTTCCTGGTTCCTCCGTGGTCTTTTACTACATATGTCTTCCGATTGCGCTGCGTACACTTGCGTAGTGAGTCCAAAATGCTTTACGCGATTTTTTTTAATTTTAAGCCAATAAATCTTGTTTTTTTTTAGAAAAATGATACAGCTTGGAGTCGATTGTACGAATATTTCTACGATTTTGAAGAGGGAGATCTTACCGATACCAGAACCAAAGCCGCCCTAGCTTATCTAGCAACGAATGCTACAAACAACGTCTTGCGCCAGACCCTTAACGCGTCGATTCGAGGTAAAAATTAATTTCCAGCGTCCAACAAAACAATTCAGAGGGCGTTTTCCCATATTGGACGGCGGGTGAAAGAAATGTCAACACCCCGGATCGACTTCAAAATGGCCATCAAGAATTCTTTAACCTGAAGGGGGTTAAGGTATCCAGATTTGGGGAGAGTTTGACATGATTCTGAATTTTGTAGAGTGGTGACGTCCTGGCAAACGCGCTAGGAATCTTGGCGTTCGTTGGAAGGGGCGTTGTGGTGCCTTCGATTCTTGAATTCGACGCACTCGCCGATTGGATTTACGAGCAGAAGAAGGACGATGAGACCTATGAGAACGCTTTGGTAAGGAGGGGTTGTGAACATGACGCAATCGTGGCTACTGGCTTAGTAAGAAGTCTCTGCTAGCTTGCCTGTGGCCTGGGAGGTCTAAGAAACTCTGCTAGAATGCCCAAAATAAGGCTTAAAAATTGGTCGGCTGGCTCGCGTTTTGTCGAAGCTTCCGAAATGATCTCTGCCAGCCTGCCCCACCCAAAACAATACCAACAAATTCTAAACGTTTTTTCCAAATGAGCTCTGCTCGCTTCTCTTTGAAAAGGTTTTCAAAATGGTCCCTGCTAGCTCACCTGGAAAGCTTAGAAGTAAAAAGTTTGTAAAGGTTCGAAAGATATTCGGCTTTTGAGTGCCAATTTTTGACTTTCGCAGTTCTTGATAAATTTTTCTACTTTTAGGACACCTACTTCGCCTCCCGTGCCCTCTACGAGTACCGCCTTCGAAAAGTGGCCATCCCGCAGCTAAATGAAAACCCGGTCCTCGAGGTCTACTCCCGGGATATCGGCCGTAAAGTCTATAACGTGACCGACGTCCCGCTACTTGTTTACGTAAGTTAAATTTTATAAAGATTTACAAAACCATGCTCTTTTTAGCTGCCAAACAAGATCCGAAACTTCACCATCACCACCAGGGGCTTTGGAAAGGTGAAGACAGGAATAAGAATACTTGCTGACAAGGTAATCATGCCTCTTTTGAATAAAAAAATTCGATACCTTCTAGCGCCAACGAAATCGTCGTCAGTTAACTGATTCGTTATACCCTCTAAAAATTACGGTGGAACAACAGAAGCAATCCAGGGATATCTTGTTGCAAACTGTTTGCATAAGGTAATTTTTTGAGGGTTTTCTTGCTAAATTTTTGCCCTTTACGACGCCATCTAGCCAATAAGAATTTCATTAATGCGCAGACAGCAACGATAAAAGTTTTCAGCACCTTCTCCCCGCTCATCAGAACCTTTGAAGTTGTTCATGGCCTTTTCACAGGCTTCTCGACCTACACGGACAAAATTCAGATCAATCCGGTAAGAGCGGGCGTTTTTCTCATGGCTTTGACTAGGAGCACGAGCTTCAAATCTTGAACCCGCCAACCATCTCTTCCTACGCGGTGCATATGGTCGTTTTTCTGAATCAAACCCACGTTCCAGCTTGCTACTCGGTAAATGGTTTATCGTAGCGCATCGTATCGTTTCTGAACGTAATACATCGTAGCGTATTGCAACATTTCGTACGGCGTCGTACTGCCTCATACCGTAACGTGTCACATCGTATGGAGCTGCATAGCGTAGCGTCGGGGAACCCAGAGTATCGTTGCTTTCCGTAATCTTTCGGGTGATATCGAGGCTTGATTGAGAGTCTCCCTTTTCAGGTCGCGCAATTTCCGCCAAGCTACGCGCATGAGCCCGACTCGCTGGCCCCGGTTGAGATCAGTTGCCGACATCCGGTGAATGGTGAGCAACACTTTGAAAGAGCGCTAAAACTTTTGCCATTTAGACATCGTCGGCCAAACCCTCATCTCACATCCAGATGCCCGCAATTTCCAGCGAAAAAAGAGAAGCTCAGCGTTGGCTGTGCATTTGCATCACAAGGTAATGTTGACGGCTTTCTTTTTTTCTTTCGAGTTAAAACGTCTGCATTGAACTTAATATTTATTAAATACAGGGTGTCCCAAAAAAACGACCCATCTGATTTAAACACATCCGTGTTACATCCAATGGGCCCCAAATTAGGAACAAAGGTGTATCAGACCCTAAATAACACCAATCCTGACTTTTAGTCCCCTAGCTACAGTTGTTCTAGAGTTACAACGAAAATACTGTTTTTTCCCGCAATTCTAAGCAGCTTTTTCGACCATCTTTTTGGACTCTGCATTGATTGGCATAGATTTCCGGCTGCGAATCCCGAATTTCGCTTAAGATCTGGGGTAATTTTGCGTTGTAAAATCGCTTAAATCGGAACTGATTTGATTAATCTTAATCCGGAAAAATTTCTTAAGGTAAAGAAGGCCTACCAAATGAATTTCACTTAATGTTTAGAGGGTAAAATTCCAAGGAAACCCTATGAAAATGGAAAATAAAGTCTATTTTTGCTATAACTCGAGAACTGCGTTAGCTACAGGGCTATAACCCAGGAATGTTGTTATTTAGGTGCTAATAAACCTCCGGTCCAAGTTTGGGGTTGATTGAATGTAACACGGCAAAATGCCAGATGGCTCGTTTTTTGGGGCACCCTGTAAGAGCTTTTGATGTTGTTTTCAGGCCTCTAAACGACGAACCATACGATCAGCCATTGACGAGACGATAGAGTCTGTTTGTTTCACGTAAGTAGAGGCCTATAGACTTCAAGAAGCATTTCTAGCGGCGACCAATGCCTATGCACAGAGAGTACCTGCGTTGTAAACTGTAATTCTTGCGGTCGCTCGACGCAGTTGACCGTCAAAAAGGAGCTGTGCAAGCAGGGTGCTTTTGGTATGTCATTTTTAAGCCTACGCTTTAACAGTAGTTGCGGAGTGCCAGGGTACATTAATATTTCAGGACTATTTGGGGAGCTTATCGAGAAGCGACACGAAACGGTGGCTTCTGGATCTCAGCACGTTGCGTACACTGTTTATAAAATGAAGGTATTGAAGAAATTGGTGCGGGATGAGCGGCAGCTACAATTGAAAGGTAAGAATAGAGAGAAGGTGAGAGAGAGAGAGAGAGAGAGTGAGAGAGACAGGGAGAAATAGAGAGAGGTTGAGAGAGGGGGGAGTGAGAGAGAAAGTGAGGGAGAGAGAAAGAGAGAGGGAGGGAGACCGAGAGAGAGAGAGAGGGAGAGGGCGAGAGAGTGAAATAGCTAAAAATCCCCCATTTAGATAACGTAATCAACGTCTGGCTTCGTGATTGCAACATTGGCTGCCTCAAATCCACCGATTTACAAAAAGGCGAAACCTATTTTTTAATTGGTGACATCGCAGACGTGGCTGTCGATAGTGATGCGGCGTAATTTCATTTTTTTAACCAATGATGATGCTTTTTTAGTGCGCATTACATCCTTCGACTCAACGACCACTTTGAAAAATCGGCCGAAAAGTGCATGCACTACCAAAACATTTTTTGGAGCGGCCCGTTCGACTATCGGAAATGCGGGGCGACGAGGAGATGAGAATTTTTGAAACTGTATACATTAATCGTTATATGAATTTTTGCATTTTGATTTGAGCTTTAAAAATATGTGTGTTTTTGTGCTACTTATGCTGATTCTTGCGTGGCCTTTCTATAGATACAAGAATAAATCGTTTTATTGATTTTTGGAGGCTAAATACAAGCCAAAAATTAATTTTTAAGGTATAGTTTCGTAATTTCCGCTAGAATACTAACTTCGGCATTCAACACCCCGTCGAAACGGCTTAATAGGATTTAAAAAGCGCGAAGCTTTGCGATAACGTCTGTTCCACCGGGTCCCGGATGCCATTCCCTAATCGATTACGCCACTTATTCGGCTCAAGGAGACGAAATTTATGGGTAAAATATTTATTTAGAATTTTTAAGCCACAATTCTAGGCATGGGCTACTGTTTCTATGTTTATTCACGCTTGTACGTTACTAACGTATAACATTTATTCCGACGTGACGTCAAATTCAGATTATAAAAAGTGAGTCATCAGTAATTTTGTGCTTTACAAAACCAGGATTCAATGTTTCATTTTGATGTTTTTAGAGAGTATGCTACAAACTACACCTCAATACTGTTAATTGCGAGTATATTGTAAGCTTACAAAGGCTACAATTATAGATAAAAAAAATTCAGTGAGCGAGTGGCGTATTTTGGAATGTATCTTGTGAGTATATTTCTAACTTTTGTCGGTTTTCGAAAGCGGATTCGGCTCAAATCGAGCGCATTACCGATTTACATCGTAAGTTTGGCCGCTTTTTGGTTTTTTTTGTCTAATTTTCAACGTGATTTATCAAGTTATTCGAAAAAAGAAAAATTTAGAAAATGGCATTTAGATCTTCTTCCTCAACGAATGTGTGACGATGATATTCCAAGGGATAATGGGATATTTTCCAGCTTTAAATATGGGTTTTGGGTTCGGTCTGATGGTCACCTCCGCGATGGTACTTTACGCCTACCGACTTCTGTATATCGATATATTCACCGGGAAAATGCCGTGTCCGTGCTGTGGGATTGATATTTGGATTGAATGAATAAAGCGACTGAAATTGAGGACATATGCCTGAAAGATACCTAATAAAGTGGCTCGCCATTATGCAAAATGAATAATCAATATCAGAATTAATGTTTGTTGCCGCGAAGCGGTTATTCAACCCCAGTAGCTAGTTCATACATATTAAGCGTATATATATGTACATCATGACAACCTCTAAATACAGGGTTTCCCAAAAAAAAACCCCTCCCCCTACCTAGCGGTCCGCAGTCAAGTCAGATTTTGATGATTTAGCTACCTATCTAAAGCTCTCGAAAAGACGTGAAAACAAGCGGGTTTCGTTTTCTAAAGTTAAATCTGGTTCCATCGATATTTAAGGTTTTTCTAAAAACCGGTAATTTTTCAACAGGAATTTCGCAATTAGCATGCATGCAACCCCTGCATAAATCAGCAGTTTTCGTCGTTTTGGACGTAAAATTAGCGAATAAAAAGGCATAATAGAGAAAATGAACCGTCCTTGTTTTCTCGCCTTTTCGAGAGCTTTCGATAGTTACCTAAATCGTGAAAATCGGAATCGACTGCGGAGCGCTAGGTAGGGGGCTTTTTTGGGACAACCTGTATATTTAATTGTCTCGTAAATTATGCCAATTTCTAAAATTTTCGCCCTATAAAATCTTACTGTTTATAGTGCTCTTTTTCATTAAGATCTAACCAAAATTAGCGATTTTTAGACAAAATTGCGTAATTCAACGCTAAAAAAAAGACAGGAAAGCTGTTTTCCACAACAAAACAAACAACGTCACTATCTTGCAGGTTTACAAACCGTTAAAAATCACGACCGCTGCTGCACGACTCATTCGGTCGTCAGCCGGCCGGGTTAATAGGATTTAAATTGAGCGCCTTTCTTTTCTGATAACACCCAGCTTTCGGCGCTCCCGTCATGCTCTTCGATGGCACCGAATTACGCCGTTTATTTGGGACGCGGAGGAGGAGGTTATGGGTAAATTATCGATTTTTTTGCTTTTAGCGCTCGATACCTTTAGACGCTTGCCATTATTTTCACTTCTATACACGCCTGCGTGTTTTTGGCGTATAACATTTGCTCAGCTATCAACACCAATCATGAGTATGAAAAGTAAGGCATTTCTTTATTTGAATCTTCTACTTATTATGTTTAGAAAATATAGTGCAAAGTATTCACATCTTTTATTAATTGCCACTATCGCGTGAGTTCCAAAAGATATTTTAACCTGCCATAAAATTTAGAGAGAGAGTGGCTTATTTTGGTATGTATCTCGTTAGCATATTTCTCACGGTTACCGGATTTGGGAAGAGAATTCGATTACAATCCGGGGCGTTGCCAATCTATCTTGTAAGTTATTAAAACAGCACATTCCAATTAATTTACTTTTGCCAAAAAAAATCAGACTTTTTGACTTCAGATCTTTTTCCTTAACGAAGGCGTTTCGATGATGTTTGAGGCAATCATGGGCGACTTCACGGCGTCCAACTTGGGTTTCGGCCTCGGCATTCTGGTGACGTCATCGATGGTCATGGTCGTGTATCGCAAGCTGTACAACGACGTATTTCAGGGCAAGGTGCCCTGTCCGTGTTGTGGCATGGAATTTTGGGTGGCATAATAAAAGGAATTTAACCAGGCGATGTGTACCCGGAAATCTGACATACGCGGATAAAATAATTCGAATAAATAATCCCTCATTTGAACTATTAAATTCTGTATCAGAAACGCAATACAGGGTGTCTCAATAAAAAACCACCCCCCCCCCCGTGAAATGGCGAATTTGCAACAAACTTAAGACCATGCTTTTATTGCAATCCGCTATTTTACAAAAGTTTATAAAAAAAAGAATTGGGGCACTCTGTGTATTATACAAAAAATGGACAGCTCGAGAGAAGATTGTCGAAACAAATCATAAAACGCTGCTGGTTTGATGTCGGACCCGCAGATTCAGATTTGCCATTCATGTTGATTCAGTGATTTTCTTGCGATTCGGACATACTGAAACAGCTTTTATCGAGATTCGAAGTGATACTAATACGCTTCCACGAATTGGTAAATATTGCTCTTGGCTACGGGATACCGTAATGAATACAAAAACGCGTAGTTCTATAGTACTTCCACAAAAAGCACCCACCCTGCAATACAAATAATTATTCGTCCTTGTTCTCCTTTCCTTGATTCCCGGCGCACGGCGGTCATAGACGCCCATATGATGCAAACTGAGCGCAGCGATGGCGATAAGAGCCCCGGTGAATAGAAAATGGGTCCAATGCCATGCCAATTGTCATAAATGGCCAGGGAACACGACGAGCGCTTCTGGAGCGGATGTCGCTTTCACCCCATCACATCCGGAAGATTTATCGCTTTTTGAAACTCGAGTTTTAAACTAGTTTTTATCGCTTCGTGGGATTACTGTAACTTACCGTCGCGCAGTAGCTCGATAACGTACCTGTTTTATTGAAATTAATTCATAAGAGATTAAGATAGAATTTTCTAGACAGAACTACAAGAGATTTTATTCAGCTTAATGATTATATTTTAATCTGGTAATTCGACACTTTACTTTTTCATTAACGCGGGCTTCTGCAGCTATTAAAATCGTTTTTCTCGATGTATTTTTATCGTATTTTGCTGGACTTAAAGATTTCGAGACTAAACTCGAAACCGCCAACCCTAAAAATCATGCAAAATGCGGTTCTTAGGGAAATGCTAATAAGCCGTTTCTGATACTTTGATACCATGCTTGTATACTTTGTTAATTTCAGTTCCCGTGCCTAGGACGTATAACCCAAGCGTTTTCAGAAAATGTGCTCCGTTAACGTCCTCCTGACGATCTCCATTATCGGTATCACCGCTGGGGTAATGGCCGGGGCAATGTTTGGCGGACAATACCACGTAAGTCTAGGGTACGGTAGCCTAAAATTAGGTGCCTTTAGAATGTCTCCACATGCATTATGGCCTTCATCTCGGCGGGTTTTGCCACCTACGTCAGCTACATGCACATTGCGTACAAAAAGAATTGGATGCTCCACTGGAGCTCGGCGAAATTTACGGCCAGCTTTTGGATTGGTACGTTATTATTGAATACTTTGTTGTTTTAAAGCTTTAGCAATAAAAACAAGAATATTTTTTTAATATTTGGAAAACTTGATTTTGCTTATGCGTATTTTTCAGGACTCCTCACCTTTATCGCATCCTTCATCGGAATGATCGGTTGCTTGGTAGCGGCTGGGATTAAGAAGCAGGGCCTCACCCATGATGGTCGGTTTTCCAGGGTTAAAGTTGCTTGAAATGCCAAAAGTATTTTTTTTCAAAAATGACAAAAATTAAGTGCTTTTTGCTCGGTTTCGCTTGCACTAATTGATGGCACTAGTTTTTTTTTAACGAGACCGGAGCGCGTCGCGTACGCGTATGCGTGCCGCGGCCTTGACAATACACAGAGGGTCCGTAGCCAAAACTCGACAGCAGCGCCTTGCTTGGCCGGTTTAAATGACGATCTAACAGTGCAAAAGCTTCCTTTTTTGCAAAAACTTCCAAAATCCTACCACAGGTTCCGGGTATCTTTCTCATACCCTAAGGAAGTTGTAGACAAGTTGGCAATTTTTGGCTGATTATGGCTCGTGGGATACTTCCCAAATCCTGTTTCCGCTCTAATACGCGCCGGATCAAAATGCGAGATACCTTAGACTTTAAACGTGCAATAAATGAGTCATAACATGGAATAAACCAGTTTTGATAGAATCGCGTAAACTCGCAAAAAAAGACCTTTTTTTGGATTTGGACCAACCTGTCTTTTAAGAACTGATGGGCGAGAACCTGTGGATGACGGCCGTGTGGAGTTTCATGACTGCAAAATGGTCCTCGCAGATGGCCGTTTTTGCGAAGCGATATTCTTCGGCCTCTATGCAGCCTTTGACAAAATCAACTCCCATCCATTCGACTGTCAATTTGTACTAGGCGTTCGAAATTGCGCTTTTCGAAAATTGACGAAGTGCTCCTCGAATCGATAGTGCATTAAGAGGAGCTTAAACCTACGAATTTCCCACAAACGAATTTCTAAGATTTTCTACGTCTGGTTTTCAATGCGCCGAGCTTTTTTCCCATTAAAGGGATACCCAATGTTTTAGCGGCAAATATATAGTTATGTATTCCGGAGAGTACAAATGACGCATGAATTTTGTGCGGTAAGGGACACCCAGTGCCGCACAGAATTCGGACGCTTTTCCCTCTTGTGGCGTCCTCATCTCAACCAATGGCTTGCCACTATGGCCTAATGGATAGCACCCAGGTCTTCAAAACGAGGGTCCCGGGTTCGACCCCCGCCCGCGTCATGGTTTTTGCTTTTTGAGCCTCGCAAATGTTGGGTATCCCTTTAATGGGCAAGCGTTCGCGCGCTACCTATAAGTATCTGACAATTTTCTAGCAATTTTACGTACCTTTTTACTCCGTGAAATAATGCTCTATTAATGCACAATGTGCGTTACATACCTCGATAATATGCTTCGTTTTGAATAGTTTTTTAATTTTTAAGCTCCATTTCCAAATCCCTCTTCGGCACGTCATCCCCCAAAGTTCGCTCGCCGGTGCCAAGTGATTTTCCCATGTGATCTCAACCCGCAGTTTTTTTTGCCTCTTTTAAGTGTACCATCGTGCTTTCTTTTTGAGATAAATGATCACACCTTTAGCGTGGGTGCGGGGGCTACAAGTACAAGCTACACCGGGCCGGCAAATGAGCCAAAAATTTGAGGGGCTCCCGCTCGTTCACAGGCTAATTTGGCATGTGCAGTCTGTTCCGCGGTTTTTCTAAAATGCCGATTCGTCGGGTTGTTCCCTAAAATCTGGACGATTTCAGTAGCTACAGTAGTATCTTGAAATTTCAACGATCCTGTTCCGCTTTTCGTCACAAAATTGGCCAACGACGCCACCGGAAATTGGCCCTTTTATGCCATTATCTGACGACTAGAAAAGCCTATAAATCACATCTACCGTCCAAAGTATCGAAATGGAACTTCACGGCCAGCTGTCAATTTATGATGCCGTCGAGATTGTGATCGCAATTTGCATAATTGTATTTGATCTGTATCTTATTGCCAAGATCAGCTCCAACAAGCGCAGCGTCCCGGTCTTTGTGGTGCTGAAAATATTTATTATTAGCGATGTTTTTGATCAATTCGGACGATTACCGCACGACTACCTGGCCGAATGGTTTGAGGAGGAAGTGTTTCGTAAGTGGGCTGAAAGGTATCGGGTATTTTTAATAGAATTTATCAAATTAGTGTTGCACGACAGTGCTGCCAGTACACCAGAACTACGATTTTTGAGAGCTAGAAATGTGCCTATGCGTTATGTGTTACTGCGGTCCGAACCCTACCGTAACGCCACATAGCCTACGCAACGCAACGCAACGTAGCAACGTAGCAACTCAACGCAACGTAGCGCTACGCAACAGAGGCAATAGCAACGTGAAGCGATAAGACATTCCTTACGTACGCAAAGTATTGTAACACAACGAAACAGAACGCAAAGCAAAGCGGCATAACGGAGCGCTACGTAACGTAACGCAACGTAACGCAGCGTAACGCAAGGTAACGTAACGCAGCGCAGCGCAACTCAGTTAAAGCAATGCAACGAAAGGCACTTTACATTGAGTAATGCATGACGATCCTGAGAATAAGTAATAGAAGCATCGCGGTATGATATCTCAGCGATCCAAGACCAAAAAAAAACCGGTGTTTGTGCCTTCCGCGTCCCTCTAAAGTAATTTTCAGCCTCCTGGCTCGTCGACATTTGCGCAATATTCCAGCTATTCCGATGGTACCTCCAGCTTATGCTAATCCCGCTACTCAGCCTCATCCACTTCTCATCCCTAGCCTTCCCGGTTCGCTACCGTAACCTCAAAAGCGTGCATATCCTTGGAGTTATATTAGTGCTATGTATATTACCGACAGGTGGGTTGAAATTTAAGTTTTCAGCACAAAAATTTAGTTTATACAATCGTTCAATTCACTGCCTGTTGTGGATTTATTTTTCACATTCCTTATTTTTATTGGGATTTCGACGAGACGAAAGATTCGTATATGGCCATGCAAATTAGCACCTGGGTTTTGCAGGTACGATTTTTAAACGCGAAAAATATTATTTTGAATTATTTTAGGGAATTGCGGCCGCTTCTTTGATCCTCGCGGATCTTTATCTAATCTACAAACTACGGGTGGCTAGACAAACCAAAACTCTGGATCGTCAAAACGTACCAGTCGCGTCGGCGCCGACGATTACTGCCAATTTATCCGGAGGTAAATTAATTTTTAGAGCGCACGTCCAGGGAGGGGCCGTGTACTCGTCGCAACGTGTACACCCTATGGACGTAGGGACCGCGCGCACAGCCTGCCCGTGCCGTGGGAGGCAATTTCCCTCCTTTGCGGCGTGGGGCGCCCCCCGCCTCCTCGCCAGGTTGTAGCTGTGGCTGACTGGTATCCATCCACGCCTCCCGAGCGGGGGGGCCCGGGTTCGACCCCCGGACGCGGCAAAAATCTTTGCTTTTTACCAAAAATACGTCCCTGAACGTGCCCTTTAAAACAAGTGTTAAAACTATCCGCGATCTGGAGACAGGCAGCCTCGGAAAGCAACACTCAAAGTTTTGCAAGCGTTTTTGGGCGCGTGACGTAGCTCTCTACACCCATAGGTCACTAAGGGTCGATTATAGGGGGTTCTAGATTTTTTTTTGTGGAAATTGAAACGTGTGGTTTTTTTCAGAAATGTCGGTGACGCGAGCTGGCAGTCAAGTCAATATTATTAACCCGCAAGCGGCCAGGAGCCGGAGGACGGTAAACAGATATTCTAATACACACTATTTGCCTGGTTTTTAGCGCTTCACCCCGGAAACCAAATTGGCATTTGCTTTCATATATTTTAGCGTCGGATTTGGGCTGGCAAATGTTTCATTTTATGTGCTGATCAAGTAGGTTTTTCGAATTTTTTTTTATAGCTGAAGCTTTTTTAAAGATGAGTCAACTTGTTTAACCCAATGCTTGTTAAATTAAGAGTTTCAAATAAGGTTTTTGGGTTGAAAATGTTCAAATTTAAAAACATGGTCTTTTTAAGCAAAGTCGGCTTCATCATCTCCTTGTGTCAATGGATCTCGACCATCGTAGAATATACCAAATATATTGGCTATTTGTCGTCGATTCGCACAAAGCTTTGACGGTTTCAAGTGATTCTCGGTGATTTTTGGAGTGTTTCAAGGACCTAATAAATGTCTAATTTCCCGGGATTACACTTTGAAACATGGCAAAAATGTTAGTACAGGAAACTTTACCGATTTCCGGCGTCTGCGCCTTATTTTCCGCAACATCACTATTCACGTCTCAACCCCTCAGTTTTAAAGCACTTTTTGGAAACTAAGCCTAGCCAAAGCTTACGAAAAAGAAGCCAGACTGTGATTTTCACACGAAAAAAACTTATTCGCTGGTTGAGTAATTTCGGGCCGCACGTTCACATCCAAGCTTGGAAGGTCAGAGACCATTTTTGGGCTGGGAAAGCTCGAAAATCTCGTTTTGAACTTTTACAAATTGTCTAGCCACTATATTCCTGCTTTGAAGAGCTCTAAGAATTTTATTCGACGTTTGGAATATTTAACTACTGTATCCGACGTTTGTAAAGCCTTACAAAACTTACTGAATATTTAAAAAGTCAAAAGAACGAAAATGGCAGCTATACACGGTGATCTAACCATCTACCACCTCGTCAATATTTCTATAGCCATATTTATAATATTATTCGATATTTTCATTGTAGTAAAACTACATGCTACTAAGGGGAGCGTTCCCGTATTCTTTCTGCTTAGAATATTCATTATTAGCGATATCCTCGATCGATTCAGTCGATTTCCACATGACTATATTGATCTATGGTTCCAGGAGGAGGTATTTCGTGAGTTTTTTTTGGGCCAATCAGACTCCTATTAATGCACAATAGGCCTATCTAGTAATCTATTAATGGTCATTTTGACCCTAAACTCTCCCGGTTTTTCATTTGATTTCGTAATCGATTACGCGCCCCGCCTGGCGAAACAAAAAAAATCTGTAAATTTGCCTTGCTGGCTCCCTGAAAATTAGATTTTTCAGCCCCATGGCTCGTCGGAATTTGTGCTTTTCTACAACTATCCCGATGGTACCTCCAGCTTATGCTAATCCCGCTCCTCAGCGCTATCCATTTCTCATCCCTAGCATTTCCCATACACTATCGGAACCTAAAAATTCGTCACATTTGCGGAATTTTGGTTTTTCTATCGATTATACCTTCCGGTAAGCCCGAATTTCGATATATCACTTTTTTTAGTTTTTACAATCTTACAGTACACCTCGTGTTGTGGATTTATATTCCACATTCCGGGGTATTATTGGAATTTTGATGAATCCAAGGATTCCTACAATTTTATGCATCATTCGACCTGGGCTATGCAGGTGAATTTAATGATTTTAGTATAATACCGTCTGTTGCGGAGGCAAGAAGAAAGTCTTTGATCCAATTACGCGATGCCTGTACGGCGCACCCCTTTGCACTACGCCCTGTGTGCGCCCTCCCCGTCCCCCGGCACAAACCCCATTTTTGTGCGTGTCTTATTCATTCCTTCCACTTCTCCCGTCTTGTCTGGCTGCTTGTGTTATTTTAGGCTATTGCCGTTATTTAGATAAATACTTTGTTCTCTCTTCTTTCGTCCAAATCAATTCAGGTGTCAAACGACTCTCTCGCAAGGTATTCCCTTGGAGTGAGCCAGCACTCAAGAACTCACGCACAGCCACACCTACAACAATTGGCGATCAAGGATTCGAGCCCGAATTGAAGAATGGCCGACGACCCCGAGCTCAAGGACGTGCTGAAGCAGCTCGCCGCCGCGAACCAGCAGATGACCGCTGTCATGGTCGCCGGGCAAGAGCGAGAAGCCAAGCTCATGGCTGAGCTCGAGCGGATCCGCGCCGAGGTCCAAACGCACACGGACTCGGTTAGCGAAGATTCAAGCCAAAGTCAAAGGCCTCTGAATGCAGTCGAGTTGGGCGCTCTAGCCACTCGCATAAGTCGATTCGAGTATGACCCGTCCCAGGGGATTACCTTCGAAAAATGGCATGAGCGGTTCAAAAACCTCATCGCCAACGAATCGCGCATCTCGGAGGAGAACAAAAAACATCTTGTTCTCGGGATGCTGGATGCCAAATCCTATGGCTTGCTAGCGGATCATGCTCGACCCACCGAGCTGTCTTCGATCGCATACGACGACATCGTCAAGCATTTGACTGAGATGTTTGGAGAAAAGCTGTCGCTTTTCAGTCGACGTTTCCTCGCCTTTCGCGTGGCGAAAGAGCACGATGAGGATATGCGATCCTACGCCGCTCGCGTCAACAAACTCTACGAGCAGGGTCGTGTCAAGGAAATGAAGGAAGATGAAGAAAAGTGTTTACTTTTCGTTGCTGGACTGTCAGACCAGGCACATCGCGACATCCGCAAGAAATTGATCCGTATTCTTGAGTCAAAGAATGACGTGAAACTGGATGATCTGCTGCGCGAGTGTCACCCTTGCAGACGAGCCTGAACATGGATGTTGTGGTCGAACAGCATGCCAATGTGAATCGTATCCAGCAGTCGGGATACCGAAAGACTTGGAACAAGGGCCCAAAGCCTACCTCTAGCAATGGTGGCTCAAAGCCTTGTGATACCAATGATCGGCCCCGTGGAGACAAGCGTAATGATGTGTGTCATCATTGTGGAAAGCGAGGACACTGGGCAAATGAGTGTCGCTCTGATTCTGGCAACCGTGGAGGTAATTTTTCCAAGCAAGGAAAACAAAACCACCGAAACAAGGACTGGAAACCGAAGGTGAACCAGATTGTGCAAATCAATGCTATTGATTCGACGCGCAAGGATGTCGAAATTTCAATCGGAAACATCCATTTCACGCTACAATTAGATACTGGCGCTGCAGTAACTATTATTGACGAGGCTGTGTGGCATCAGTTGAATTGCCCACCACTTACGCCGTCGGATATTCAACTACGAGCTGCCAACGGTAGTCGAATTGACGTGAAAGGATTGTTTGAAACCCGCTTTCAAGTGAAAGGCATTGAGGGACATGGCCGTTGTTTCGTCACCAAAGACATTCGGTTGATGGGGCTTGATTGGATCAATCAGCTGCCACAATTCGCATCCTGTTTCGATGAATTGTGTGTCAATAAGGTTCAAGTGAAGCAATCAAAGCTTGAAAAGGAACTTGTTGAAAAATACCCAAGTGTATTTACGGATGGCCTAGGCTTATGCACTGTTGCTAAGGCTGAGTTACAACTCAAAGCCGAGGCACAGCCAATTTTTCTGCCATTCCGACGCGTCGCATTCTCGATGGAATCAGCCATTGAAAAGGAAATTGAACGTCTCGTTGATTTGACTGTGTTGAAACCAGTCACTTACAGCGAATGGGCGGCTCCGGTCGTTCCAGTCAAGAAGAAGGACGGTTCATTGCGACTTTGCGGTGATTTTTCTACCGGCTTGAATGATGCGTTGCAAGATTACCATCATCCTCTTCCCACAGCGGAAGAAATTTTCACCAAGCTCAACGGTGGACAAGTGTTTTCCCAGATTGACTTGAAAGATGCTTACTTACAAGTCGAGGTTGAGGCTTCTAGCCAAGAATACCTGACAATCAACACACACAAGGGACTTTATCAGTATCAACGACTGATATTTGGTGTGAAAACAGCCCCGGTATTTTCCAGAAAATTGTGGATAATTTGATCGCAGGCTTGGACGGTACCGCTGCCTACCTGGATGATCTGTTGATCACCGGCCGGAACCAGGAGGAGCATGACGACAGGGTACGTCAGTTGTTTGAGCGAATCGCAAAGTTCGGATTGCGCGTCAAAATGGAAAAGTGCACGTTCGGCCAGGCTTCGGTAAAGTATCTTGGCTTCATTCTCGATGCCCAAGGCCGAAGACCCGATGGCGAACGCACGGCTGCGATAGCAAATATGCCACGACCTACCTGCCTCAAAGAAGTTGAAAGCTTTTTGGGCATGGTTTCGTTCTACCAGTCTTTTTATTCCTCGTATGCGACAGTTGCGCGCCCCGCTTGACGAGTTGAAGAGAAAAAGACGCAAAGTTTCTCTGGCGTGAGGACTGTGAACGAGCGTTCCAGTCGCTCAAGGAAATTGTAATTTCCGATTTGTTACTCTGTCACTATGACGCCAAGTTGCCGATCGTCGTCGCCGCTGATGCCAGTGAGCAAGGCCTTGGGGCAGTCATTACCCACCGATTCGCTGATGGAACTGAAAAAGCAATCGCACATGCTAGCAGAGCATTGACTGTGGCAGAAAAGAACTATAGCCAGATTGAAAAAGAAGGCTTAGCCCTCGTATTCGCAATTCGGCGCTTCCACAGATACATCTACGGAAGGCGTTTTGTATTACTGACGGATCATAAGCCCCTTTTACCGATATACGGGTCGAAAAAAGGAATCCCACAACACACCGCAAACCGTTTGCAAAGGTGGTGTTTGCAATTGAACAACTACGATTTTTCTATTGAATATCGTAACACGACCAAGTTTGGTCAAGCGGATGCCCTTTCCCGTCTGATTCCGCCAAAATCGGATCCTGAAGAAGATGTCGTGATTTCGCAGATAGAAATCGACATTTCGGCCGTTTTTGAGGATAAATTGAGCCAAATCCCAGTTTCACACAAGGAAATTGCTGAGCAAACTGAACAGGATTATTCACTCAGCAGCGTGATTGACTCTCTGAAAAGTGGTTCTTTTCCAGACTGTTTGCCAGGCTCGTCGCTGTACGCCTACAAAAGTCTTGTAAATAACTTGTCAATTCACCGAGGCTGTTTGTTTCTGAAAGAGCGAGTTGTTGTGCCGAAAAGGCTGCAATCGCGAATCCTAAAAATGCTTCATGAAGGCCACCCGGGCCAAACGAGAATGAAATTGCTCGCAAAGCAATATGTGTACTGGGTTGGCATGGATTCAGACATCGATCGCATCGTGAAAGAATGCGAAGGCTGTCAGAAAGCCCAGAAGATGGCTGTAAAAAGTGAATTGACTCCCTGGCCTACCCCAAATCGTCCAATGGAGCGCGTGCATATCGATTATGCCGGTCCGATTGATCAAAAAATGTATTTGATCGTTGTCGACGCTTACTCAAGATGGCCTGAAATCTTTGAGTGTAAGGTGGCAACAAGCCGAGTGACGATTGCCCAGTTGAGAGATGTTTTCTCCAGGTTCGGAGATCCGGAAACGCTCGTTTCGGATAACGGAACTCAATTCACTTCGAAGGAGTTTGAAGATTTCTGTAAGGAACGTGGAATTAACCATATTCGCACGCCACCGTTCCATCCCCAGTCGAACGGTTTGGCCGAACGTTTCGTCGATACCTTCAAGCGCGCTTTGAGCAAAGCCGCTGGTTCGACTAACGCTGAAACTTTGCAAATTTTTCTGCGAACTTATCGGTCCACCCCTTGCCCATCTTCACCAGAACAGCTATCTCCGGCTGAAAGGTTTATCGGGAGAAAGCTTGTTACTCCCATTGCTCGCTTGCGTCTGCCCCAGAGCAACAGCAATACTAGTGCGAATCTCATCTTTCCGAAGGGGGAGAAGATGAAGATGGTTGAACAGTACAACCGGAAGCACGGCGCAAAGAAGCGTTCCTACGAAATCGACCAGACCGTCTGGGTTCGAGATTACAAAATCCCTAGCAAACCTGTCTGGGTAGAAGGACGTATTTCTAAATTGTGTGGAAAGTCCATGTACGAGGTTGAAACTACCTCTGGAGTCGTTTGGCGTCGACATGCCAACCAGCTACGGGCTCGATTCGTTCGAGACGTACTCGATGATATCCTGGAAGAGTTCGATCTTGCCAGCGATGATAAAGTCAATGTGCAGGACACTGCTCCACCTCTTGACAAGCCTCTCGAGAAGTCAGCCGCATCATCCGCCAAAACTCCTACATTGATTCCCCTTGCACCTGTTCCGAATGTTCCCCATCCCACCGCTCACCGGCCGACAACAACACCAAAGTCGCCACCGAAGTCGCACCCACGATCGCCGGCAAGATCACCAGCCGTGCCGCGACGACCTCAAGTTGAACTGCCCGAAATCGTTGCTCAACACCCGCAAATTGAACAACTCGATGACGTTGTTCCACAACCACAAGGACGCGACGAAGAACCTGAAGTTCGTCAACAAGATCAAGCACAACCTGTGAAGAAGACAAAAAGAAGACTGATGCCCTTGGACCGATCTTTCACCACAAGCGCATCCGGAAGCCGCCGTCGCGATATCAAGATTGAAGTGCCGTCAACGTCGTCTCTGTCAAGCTCAACTTCATCATCAAGTCAAGCTCTTCATTCAAGGAGGAAGATGTTGCGGAGGCAAGAAAGAAAGTCTTGATCCAATTACGCGATGCCTGTACGGCGCACCCCTTTGCACTACGCCCTGTGTGCGCCCTCCCCGTCCCCCGGCACAAACCCCATTTTTGTGCGTGTCTTATTCATTCCTTCCACTTCGCCCGTCTTGTCTGGCTGCTTGTGTTATTTTAGGCTATTGCCGTTATTTAGATAAATACTTTGTTCTCTCTTCTTTCGTCCAAATCAATTCAGGTGTCAAACGACTCTCTCGCAAGGTATTCCCTTGGAGTGAGCCAGCACTCAAGAACTCACGCACAGCCACACCTACAACACCGTCAATAAATTATTTTTAGGCAATCGCTGCCGTATCCTTAATTGCCGCTGATATTTATTTGATCTTAAAAATCCGTCAAACCAAGGCTTATAAAAATTATAATAAGCAGGTTGCGATTCCCACTACTACTACTACTACTACTACCATTTCTCAGCCCGCCGGTAGTTTTATTTTTTATCTGAAATTTTTATTTCAGAGACATCTGAACAAAATAATAGGACTAATGCTACCTTGACGAGTATTACAAAAACGGAATCAAGACGAAATGTAAATTGGCTCTTTGTGATTCGCTTAATTAATTAGTTTTAGCGTTTCGCACCCGATGTCAAGCTTACTTTCGCTTTTATATATTTTAGCGTTGGTTTCGGGCTGGCCAACGTATCCTTTTATGTTTTAAGCGGGTATGCTATATACATTAACCCTTTATAAATGGACTTAAACGACGATAAAAATACTTTGTTTCTAGAAAGACGGGAATTATCGTATCCCTCTGTCAATGGTTTTCTACTTTAATCGAGTATACAAAATATATTGGATACTTGTCGGCGCTGAATTCGAAATGACAGTGGACCCCTTTTGACTACTGTATTTTACAACTTTAAATTAATTTTGGTAGGGGGTTTGAGTTGTTCCTTCGATCCATTTGCCGATCTCCTGTAGCACCTTTTATTATTTGGTATGCCAATGTTGTTAACCTTTATAACGTTAATAAAACAATACCTAACAACATCACAGAAACAATTTCAAAGTGATAATGCTCTCTATAAGTCAAATCCATGCCCCTCCTCTTAAAAGTCGGGAATCGTGGCGCGACGGCCATGGCTCGGTTCACCGCCCACGTTGCGTGGTCTAGTGAATCGATTGGCCGGTCGAAATAGAATGATTGGAATTTGAGCATTGCCGCTTTGTAGGAGGGCTCTATTTCAAAAGAATCAGGTTTTATAAAATTTCGGTACCTGTCACTGTCAAAAGTGCATCTCGTAATTTTTCTACGGTCACTTCCGTTTTTGCCAAGGTGACACCGAAACCTAAATCAAGATTTAGAGAGCATCGTTTGACTTAAACGATGTATTAATTTCTTTGCTGTTTTATCTATCATTTTGTAGTACAGTTTTTTTTTCGCCTCGCCGCGACACGCAACACACACCGCAGGGCTCAAATTAAGGGATGCATTTCGCAATCAAAAATTGGGGCATGCGTTGCGTGTCGCGAAAGAAATTTGCCTAAAAACTATCTACAAGCAAAAATATATATTTCTTGCCTTTCCGCCCCTCTAAAAGCTCAAAAATTCAAATATTCTACCTGCTTGCCGGCACATTTCCGCATTCAAACTTTGCTCAGCCAGAATTGGCATGAAAACGACAGGAACTCCGGCGCAGATTGTGTCCTTTACACTTAAAATATATTTTGCTGTATTTATCCCGCCTTTAGATGCTTTGCAATAGTTCATAGCTGATTTTCAGCTCTATAGACTTTGCAAACTCTCCCAAAAATTTGTACCTTTTCATCCCGCCGTGTGAGACGAAGGCCACCGTTTTCTCATGTTTCAAAATCTCCTTCTGTGGTGCCCACTTTGTCAGTAGGACATGTGACTTTAGGTCCTTCACGTGTTCAGGCAGCCCATTGTAGGTCCAGATCACCCTGAGAAAAAAGATTCTATGAAAGAAATTAGGCATTTACTCACCGAAATTCTGGTAATGAATTTAATGCATCGACGAAAGCTAAAATCAGCTCTGCTGGAGCGAATTCCCACTTGACATTCGTGCCGAAAGCGATTAGAATTGTTCCCTAAAAATCAGCATAGACGCGGCGTCTAGCAATTTCCTATGGATTCGACCCGGCCGCGACACGCAACGCACCGTAAAATCTTTCCATGACGTAATCGATTACGCTGCCTACATCACGGTCAAGCAGCGTGCGCGTTGCGTGTCGCCACGCGGAAAATCGAAAAGAATTCGATTGGGGTTTTTTTTTCGATTTAATAAAAAACCGATACCTTGGATCCCGGATGCTCAACATGTTCCAAGTATTCTCCAGACAAAGTTGCGAATTTAGCGCAATGGAATCCCACGAGCAACGTCTCGGATCCCACCAAAAACTTGATATGAAGTTTTATAACCTCTACTTACAGGGTTGTGGATAGGTAAATACAGTAATCTCATCATAGAGGTAGAACGAAGTTTTCCGAGCAATATCTTTGTACTCAAATCCAGCAAGTCCTAGATTTTTAACACCCTCCTGGGCGTGGTTCTGCAGCGCGTGTTCGACGAGTAGGAGGTCGGAGACTGAAAATAGGATAAAATGGATAGTTAAGTGCATGAAAGTTGTTTGCTTATATTGAAAACAGTGAATTTCCTGTAATAAATTTCTTAAAAACGCGTCATGACACTTTCTCACTTACCAGACTCCCAAAAAGTGTCCAGCCGGCTGCTAAAACGCGCCGGATCAAATTGTTTAGTCGGAAGGCCAAAATAACTCGGTCTGGTGATAAAGTTGTTTCCTAAAAAAAAGCTTAAAAATTGGATATTCTACCGTACCCAGTGATAAATGATGTTGCATAATGTTGGTGCTTGCACAAGAGGCCATGGTTAGAAATGGTATGCCTTAAATATACCTTTACAAAGTAAGCTATCTATAAAAATTATATATAAGATGATAAAATGGCATTTTACCCACCTTCTTCTCTTCTTTTCAACCCCAATCCATAGCCCAAAATCGAGAAAATCTCGTCGATAATTAATAGGTCGTATTTCTTTTCCAGAAATTTTTCAATCTATACGATTAATCAGCTTACAATTAAATCAGCACTATTTTCTGCCTTACCTCTGCTCTCTGAGTCTCGAAAATCTGCCTCAACACATTTTCCCCGACCAGAAAAACGGAGGAAAATACTTGTGCGCCAAAATAGTTCCGCCACACTGCCCTGAACAGCGCCTCGTAACTGTGCTTGCCTAGACTGGAAAATTTATGGGAGTTTGGGGTGGTTCCTTACTTTCCAGTTGTATATAGGTATTGTTAATGCCGAGAGGGTAATTGTAGGGCTGGGGCTTTTCGTGCGTTTCGAGGAATTCCACGTAATGGCCCTCGCGGTGGAAGCTGCAGTTCAAGGAAGGTTAGTTTAAGCCAGAGATAGAGAGAGCGAGAGAGAGAGAGAGAGAGAGAGTGAGTGAGAGAGCGAGAGAGAGTTTGAGAGCGAGCGATGATATACGAAATAAAACGTTTTAGATACCTACCGTAATGCGTAAGGCATACTACTCGCTATATGCGAATCAGATGCGTGCATCCCTTGAAATAAAATTTTCTTTTGCACATTGTCAGTATCCGAAGCCGCAGTAATACTCTCACTGATTACGCCCTAAAACCTGCTATTTACATCGGAACTTGGAGGGTACCTGATAAATTAAAAATATCCAGACGAGGCTTAACAGCTCCATGAATTTGACCCGAATAACAAGCCGACGACACCAAGCTTCCGACTGCAGCTAGCCATCTTATCAGACAAGGGGGCTGTTAACTCGGACGTGCGCTCGAGACTAGGATTCGGTCCCCCACAAATCCCCCACGAAGCCCTCGGGGCATAAAAGCACCCGTTGATAGGGGGTGTTGTTGTGGCCATGATTGATCTGCAGAAATCAGCGTTGTTCCGCACCAACGGCCAGAAAAACAGGTGCTTCTCTGTATTAATGGCAAGATTATGCAGGTCGGAGAAATGGAGCCTGATTAAAGCCGCAGGTAACACGCTTCAAATCATACCTTAGCGGTCATTACCAAGAAAATTGATACCTCGATACTTTTTTAGTTTTTTTTGACACTCTGGCGATGATAGTCTCTATGAATTACGCCAGAAAAATCGTGCGTATTGATTTATGAAGCCAGGACTTTCGAATTTTGATTTTTGATCTATAAATTTTTGAAATTTCAACTTAAATTGGGGGGGGGGCCCGGTGATTTTGGGGGGGGGGGCGGGGGCCCGCCCGTGGGGGGGGTGGGGGGGGGGTTTTTTTCTGGGGGGGGTGGGGGGCCTCCTTTCTTCGGGGGGGGGTGGGGTGGGTGGGTGGTTTTTGGGGGGGGCCGGGGGGGGGGGGGGGGGGGGGGGGGGGGGGGGGGTTTGTTTTTTTTTTTTTGCTGACAACAACAACGAAAGCATTGAGGTGCCAAGCTTAATTTCGAAGTAATGTCAAGAATGCAAGTTTACAAAAGTTTCAGCCACATCGAAAATTCGCTAGGTTTTAGTAAAGCTATCTAGCTAAATTCACTATTAATGGGTTTCGGTTTCAACGATATATTATGTCATGGTTGATGAACCGAAATTCCATTTGATCCCCGATCAAATCAAATCAAGCTACCGCCTCGACTCTACGTGATGTGTCTTGGTTCTCCCGGCGTGTTCGGCAGGATGGAATCGATTTCGTTATCAGGCTCCTCCGGTTTTTTGATTGGACCCGCACAAAACTTCCGCCTTCTCCGGTCCTATCAGCGTTGTTGAAGCCGAGCTATTATTCGTATTTCTGGACTTAAATGGTTGTCATCAATGTACTGCCGGAAATCTCTATGTTCGATGCTGATCTCGATGAATTTAGTATCACAGGTTTAGAGCCGCATAAGGATTATTTCATTACGCTACGGTATTTATAAATTTGATGGTATTTGACAGAAAAAAATTAGAACTACGCACAAAAACACCTTTCGGTCCTACGCCCGGTTCCGGTCTGATGAAAATGGCGAAATTATTGTGGCAAATTCAATGGCGGTTCATGGGCATTATTCAGGTGGACAACCTGATTTTATTTCTTTTACCTTTAAACCCTTTAGGTTACGATAGAATGGGATTATTCTCAAGTTTATACCAAGAAGGCACTGCAAGATTTGCCACAAAAATGTCATTAAATCCATTGCCGGAAAAATTAGAGTACAAGATTCAAGTCCACGAGGCGAATGTGTACGCTCCCGGAAAGGTAATTTTTGGGATCTAATGATAACCATTTAATGGTAACAAAGCAATCTCTAAAGGGCTTTGATAAGAACCTAATGAATTCTATCTTTTCCTGAATTTAGGTCATCACGGAAAAGTCAATATACCGTATTTTACTCTCACCAAATGTCGAGAGGATTGTAGTGGACTCGGCGATTGATGGCGTTATTTTTAAACCAAAAGGTAAGGGTGCGTAGTAATGTCGTAAATTTCAGTGACTTTTAGGAAATGGCCCTTTCCCAGCAATAATCGACATTTACGGTATGCTGGGTGCATTTGAGCAAAGAGCAGCTTTACTAGCTGAAAAGGTAGGTCCGTCGTTTCTTCGGAAAATCTATATTTTCAGGGCTTTGCCGTCCTTGCCCTTACTGTATTTGGGGGGAAACGGACGCCAAAGACGTGGCAACAAAATGAGAGCACATATTTTTTGGTAAGTGTTACACGACATTACGAGATTCATCTACCCTTGGGGCTGGTTTAATTTTATTATTATTAGACATTCTACTATATATAAAAAAATAGTGTCTGTGTGTGTGTGCCACTTTGCATGCAACTTCCGTCAGGTTGTTCCAGTCGTATCTCAAGAAGGAGAGTAGTTAGGGGCATGTTTGACACGTCATTAGGAGCGTAATGGTCTGGAGATGACTGCACGCATATAAGATATATCAAAATCCCTTATTTTCGACATCAAATTTTAGTTTTTGTTGAAAAATCCAAAGCCCTCTTTGTTAGGAATCAATTAGCATATACCGGAAATGGGGAGAGCCTATATAAAGTAGCAGAGAGCGCATTTTTCACTTTTTTTCAGCGTGGGCGTGCCGGATTATGCAACGTGTAAACTTTCATTGGGTTGGACGGGGCCAGGGTTGAAAAGTCGCGAAGCGGCTTTTCAACCCTGGTTATTCCTTATTTTCGCTATTTTTCTTTTTTATTGCTTTCCCTTTTATCTAGTCAACTTAGAAAGCAATCGACTGGATACTAGCCCAACCCTACGCTAGCAAGACGGTCGGAGTGATCGGAATTTCGGCCGGAGGGGGAGCTTGCTGTTACATGGCGTCAAAGCATCCAAAGGTAGGTATTGAGCTATAAAATATACGCTTTAATGGATACCTTACGAAAAATCGATTTCATGGAGTTATCTAATTTTATTGCCATTCAGTATTATTTCCAGGTCTCCGCTGTCATCCTGCTGAACTCTCGCGGCTACCCGACGGTGCATTCTGTTTTTAAGGAAAATGGGAAGCTTTTGCCACTCGCGGAGTAAGCATTGTTATATTTTTTAAAGCCTTTATTGGGTGGGTATGTTTTTAATATAAAATTCAACCGGCCATGTAATTTTACAGTCTTTTCTAGCACCCCGCTGCGGCGTTTGATCGACACCGACTGTCGACAGGGTGCCATGAACTACGCAAAAACCGACGATGGCCTGGATGTGCGCGACGAGATTTTTTACAAGATTGAGGATTCAAATGCCAAATTTTTGCTCGTGGTCGGTTATAAATGCGTAAGGCAAAAAAGTTTTTTTCCAGGCTGGCGGGCAGGACGGGTCGCAAAATTCGGCTTTGAATGCTAAATTAATTATAGAAAGGATGTCTAGGTAGTTTTAGAATGTCATGTAATTTTTCTAGGATTATTTAAGGCCTCCATACCTCAAAACAAATTTTTAGACTCGGAAAAGCCGAGAATTTTGAAATGCTTGTGCTTCCCAATACCGGCCATAACATCGAACCTCCATATGTTCCGGTCCAGGATATTGGATACGCCAAGAATCTAGGTAATTTTTGGTTATATTCAACGTTAATCTAATTTTGAAGACTTAATAATGGATTTCGGCGGACATACCTATCTGCAAAATGTGGATCAACGAAAGTTATGGCCCAAGATGATTGAATTTTTGAAGAAAAATGTGCCCGTGGAAAAGGCCAAGTTGTAGCATTTTAATGTTTTGCAGCTTTTGCTAAATTTTTATCTATAATTTTACGTGAATACCTCAGAAAAAAGCCCTTTCAGCGGCCATCCGCTATAATTTAAACTGGTGGTAAAAAAACCCTAAAAATAGTTTTGCACGTCTGAAAATCCATTTTTTTCGTGTGTAATCTCATCGTAATTTGGAGTTTGATTTATTAAAAAAACAATTCAGCCAAGCCTGGGGCCATTAATGGCGAATTGATTGTTAAGGTATAGGGTGCTGGCGGCGCCGACAATTGCCGCGAATACGCCGAGTATCACGGCTACGAGCAAGATTGTCAGTACGGTTATGGCAACGAGACCCGTCTGAAACGTTAATTTGGGCTTTTCGACGCTGAACCAGGTCTGAAAATTAGATATTAATTTAAAATACGAATTTAAAGCGGGTTAGTTTCGTATGCAGGTTTCTTTCAAAATGTCGAAAATCATAACGTCGAAATTTACAATGTGAATTGATAATTTTGATGTCGAAATTTACAGAGGCTAATTTTACTGGAAAACGGCCTCAAATTTGGTGCAAAAAATTGCGACATTTTGAAGGTAAATCCCTTTTCACCACCCCTGTTTCCGCGTTTGCAAAAAAAAATCACTATTTCTAGATTGGTTGAAATAAAAAGCTCGTGTACGAGATTAATTTCGCTGCTATATTATTAGTGCGTCCATAGAAACCACAGAATGCCATTAAAAAGCTTTATTCAATCCATCAAATGCATCATTTTGAGGCGGGTTATTTTGTACACGTTGAGCTGACGGGCCACAAAATACAACGAAAAATCAATGCTCTATTTTTTTCTATCCATCCGGGTAAAAGTGGTGGTAGGCGGAGAGGCGCTGCGACGCGATAATGATCGACACGACGACGGCGAAAATTGTGCAGCCGAACAACACGACAAAAATCAGCAGCAGCGGCATCCAGCCCTGCAACCAAAGGATCTACGGGGGTTACTGTAGCAAAAATAGGGCAGTAAAATAATTTATCTAGCTTACGATAACCACAGTATTTATGTATTACCCCATTTGGGTCCTTGCCGCGGTTTTTTGGGGGATTTTTAGGCTGAAAATGGGTTATGGTGCCTGCGTGGGTCATAATTTAGATTTAAAGGGACTAGCAAGGCATGAATCTGCATTTTTCTGGCCCTGGATTGCGTGTCGCCGGCAGGAATTCATAGCCAACGAATCAATACACAAGCCTTGCTGGGTCCTTTAAAATAGGCATTATACCCAAATCTGTGACAATAAGCCTAGTAAATTGCAATTTATAAATTTTTAACCAGTAGGGTATCATTCTAAGAATTAGACACCTTTTCCTAGTCACCCAACCAAATGAAAAACCTCCAGCTTCACCTGTCGATACCAGCGGCTGGTCCCCTTGTTGCTGCCGAGGATGAATTCACTCGAATTGTTCGGCGAAAAATCGTCCGGTATCCGCTCGACGATCAGCTGCACCGGTTCCGGGCTCAGCGACCAGGGCACGTTGGAGTGTACGCTCATTGTTGTCTGGAAAGAATGGGCAAGGTTACGTTATAAACACGAAAAATACATGATGCTAGCATTAAGTTTCTCCACAGAAATAGAGTAAAGGCCGGCATTAAGGGGAAATAAGCACAATATCCCCGCAAAAAGCTATACCACACGTTCGTACAAATTCCGGAAAAACCCATTTTATGAGGCACTAGCTATTTACGAGCAACGTGCACCTAGCCAACAGCAGTTTTTGTTACATAAAACTCAATAAACCACAAGCTATACTTAGTCAATATGAAAATCGGAATGCATGGTTGCAGAAAATACAGTAACTCGCCTTATTGGCATCTTTAAAATGCCATGAGCTAATTGGCGAATTCGGAAATTCAGGCACTTTCCGCGGGGTAGTGGTGTAGCGTCAGCCTGTTATTATAAGAGGCGATACCTTGTACTACCTCTAATTTTTGCTGGATGCAAAATCGGAAGTGGGTAGTTATAGAGAGCAAAAATCGAAAAATTATGGCTGGTTATAGCGTAACTAAAAACAAAAGCTTAGTGAAACTGAGTCCAAAGACGTTCAAGGCGAGATTTTCCGTTTGCAAAGACGAGGTGTTGCCCGTGTGGCGAGATTATGGAAATTCAGAGTCTCAGCTAAGGAAAGGGCTCGCATTTCTAAACCAAGGAACACGTTTTGAGGAGGTCTAAATTATTGAGAGGGGAAGATAGCGGAAGAAAGGGGAATGCCGCTCCTTTCTCCCTTTTCGCTCAACCCTTAAAAACACGGGAACGCTACACGAACGCGAATTTGATC